>SJYV01008059.1:620802-635296 GCA_006410875.1 Neotragus pygmaeus | reverse complement strand
GTTTTCTGAATGTTGAGCTTTAAGCCAACATTTTCACTCTCCTCTTTCACTTTCATCAAGAGGCTTTTTAGTTCCTCTTCACTTTCTGTCATAAGGGTGGTGTCATCTGCATATCTGAGGTTATTGATATTTCTCCCGGCAATCTTGATTCCAGCTTGTGCTTCTTCCAGCCCAGCATTTCTCATGGTCACCTAACAAAATGTTCCTCCAAGGCTCAAGGCCCTATGGCACATGCGTGACAAACTCACTTAAGTATATCCACTGACAAGAGATAACTACCTTCCAAGGCTCTATGTGTCACTCAACCACAATGGCACAGGACCATGTATAGAACAGTTAACAGTGACAGATGAACAAGCCAAGCTCTACCATATATTAACAAGGGGACAAGGGGAGACCATATTTTTATCTTAGTCGTCTGTGTTCTGCTGAAATACTAGTTTCCCAGCCCTTCCATTGCAAATATTCTAAGTAATTTCACCTGCATTTGAATCCCTTCCATTACACTGTCTTCGGATTTATTATCTAAATCATACAAATGGCAGCACCAAAAATCCCAAATACTTGTGACAAATTTCTTGCAAATCATCCACCAAGTTAAAACAGCACATTCACTCACCTAAGGAGACGGAGTGTCAGGAGCCTCACGGAGACACAATGGAGAAAAACACTTTTTGGATTCCACAAACGCTTTAAACTTTTGAGTCTGACATTCTCTATCTGGGAGCAGATCCTGGCTAGCAGTTCCACAGACTAATAATTAAGCACCAACTATTTGTGGAAGGCCTTTTTGGTCTAACACTGGGCTAGTTGTGATGAAAAGAAAAAAATACGTTATCAGACATGGTTCTTTCTCATCAAGATCTTCCATCATCACACTGGGGAGACAAGACTAATGTACAGAGTAAAGGAATATATTGTTAAACCAACATTTATTATGTGAAATTGAAATAGAAGAGGGATAATTCATGGATTTGCTAATTATACTTCTGTATCATACATATTAGCCCTGAATTGCTTATCCCTGGCTTAACCTGACTTCAAGGATATTTCGTCAAGCCCTTTCTTGATTTTTCCACATGTTTAGCTGACACCACTTCATAAGCGTGGTTCCTTATAGAACACTCGGATTTGGTGGCTCCTCCAGCTCTTCCCTAGTCATGCAAAGCAAATATGAAAGTTAAACACTTTCAATATCAACCCTGTACAAGTTTTCAAAATTTTCTGTGTCAACATGCAAATAAGCTTTCAAAACCTAAATAGCATTTTCATATAAATAGATGTCAAGTGGTTTTAAATACTTATAAACAATCCCTTTCACACCCTGTTGATAGATTTTTTGCATAATGTTAACAGGGGAGAAAGAAATAACAGGAAAAGAAAAATAGCCCAAAGTGAGCAGCAACTGAAAGCCTGAAAGAAAACACAGAAAAGAAATACACGTAAATTGTTTGCATGAATCCTTAGTCTCCCTCTTCTTGGATTTTAGCCTTACAGGGTTCAATTTCACACTAAACACAGCAGAGATGGCTGAGACAAATGAGGGAGAGAGTAAATCGTTTAATGTACATTCTAGAAGAAAATAACCCCATTCTTTTCTGAGCAAATTCACTTCAACTTCCTCTCCTCTGTGGATGAATAAAAGCATTTTAAAATAAAAAGTTACCATAAATTTTGATGTTGTAAAAATAAATCCCCCAGACAGTTTGTGTAGCTTCAGGGGTAGAAAGCTTCCAAAGCATTTACTCTAAATGTAATAGCAGACTCTACAAGAATACACTGGGCACTAAATCATAAATAATTTATATGCACATTTCACACTTCATTTTTTAGGATAACTGGGGCCATGAGTGCAATCTCTTGAAAATACAAAGTTTTGGCAAATAAACTTTTAAATGTGTTTTAAAAAATTAAAGGGTGCTGTCTGACTCTGTCTGGAGTTATTATGTAAAACAAGAGAGAACAGAGAGATTTTTTTAAGTAGGGGGCAAATTGACAATACTGGATTTAATTCTTCCTTTTATAAAAATTTAAAATATTATAAATGTTAATCACTGAAAATATAGAATATCATAACACCTCAATGAATATTAAAATATATTAGGTAAAACTATTTCAAGTTTGGACCCGAAGAATCACAGTTACAGATTATGAAGAGTTCTTTGGCAAAATTCAAGGAACTTAAAAATATATATATATATTTTTTGAGACAGCTGTGCCCTCTGGAGGTGGCACTTGGGAATTGAATAAGTCTTTCCTAAACTGACAACAATGACTTTTCTAAAGAATTGAACATGCGCTTGGAAATGGAAAGAAGGCTCAGAAGGTTTCATTCATGTTCCTTTCTTTTTGTCAAACCAGTTTTCAATGACTACTAATTTAGAATTTCAATTTCAAAATGTTTAAATGAGTGCAAAACATTTTGGTAGAGGGATTAAAAATTGGTGTTCAATATCTGGAATACAACGATTAGGGACATGCTGAATATTATGAAAGGAAAGAACGGTAGTTACAAATCAAATATCCTCAAAACCTCTTCTAGTGAACACTGCATGAGAGCAGACTGCCTTCCCCCTTCAAACCATATTTTCCTACACTCCCAGAGAAAATCGAATCATCTAGACCAGCAAATGCATGTGTTCTATCTTCTCAGAACAATTCACCACCTCCCGTTCATTTTCCTTTTGTCCTGTATGTTTTTACTTCATTCCTAAATTTCTCCATCTGGGGAATATATTATTCCAGTGGGAGAAGTAAGAGGTCAGTATTTCTCGTTGGAGTTTTAGAGACAGAAATTGATAAAGTTACAATTTCAATAGACAAAAACCTAAAAAAATTAAGGATGTAATTATGGAGTGGGGATCAAAAGCAAGACAACCCCAAAAGTAGTCCTTACTTGATACGAAAATAAGAACAAAGCCACCACTTTTAAAGAGAAAATGAAGACATCTTTTTGGTTGTGAATCTGCCTTGGATGTGAGGGACATATCTCTTTTGTAAAGAACTGGGAAGGAAACGAAAAGGATTGAGTAAGGCTGGTGCGTGGAGCGAGAAAAGAACTACTGCGCGTCGGAGTGTAAGAGATTACACCCGACTACCCCAGCGCACTTGTGGTGACAGGCGGGACTGTGACAGAAGGTTCTGGAAAATGGATGCAAAGGCCTTCCCGCTTCCGGTTAATTTGGGCCACTCTTGCATTACAGGTTCTGACCATCGGCCCAAAGACAACTTCACTCCCCACCTCCCACGTCCTCGCTCTTCCTCTGAGGGAAGTCAAGGAGCCAAGACAAGGAGGCGGAGTTCTTGAACCTCAGCCCTGCCCTCTGCCTCTGGTTCCCAGCCACCCAGGCAATTGTTAACTCTTCAAGTTCTCCTGCCCCTTGGTCGAGCTACCATCCAAAAGCCGATTCCTCAAAGAGGCCCAAGACTACACGTCCGAAACTCACAAGTGATGTCCAAGTCCCATTTAGGGAAGGGCTCAGCACCCCCAAACGTGAAAGCCAGCACTCAGGCCCCACAGCCATTGGGGGCACCCTCGCCGTGCACACCTGCGCATCCGCAGGAGCAGGCCCGTGCGCCACCCGAGCGTCGCCGACAGAGGGCGTCCGCGTGCCCACAAGCTGTCCCGGAGGTCCAACCCAGGGTAGCCAAGGAGCTAGGGAGATGGACTACTGGGTAAGGAAATGGATGAATGTTTAAGACATGAGGAACTTAAAAAAAAAAATTTTTTTATTTTATTTTATTTATTTGGCTGCACCTGGTCTTAGTTGTGGCAAACAGGATTTTTAGTTGTGGTATGCAGAATTGAGTTCCCTGACCTAGCTCCCAGAGTTGGGAGCCTGGAGTCTTAGCTACTGGAGCACTAGGCATGTCTCTGAACTTCTTAACTTCTCTGAACCTCAGCCTCCTAATGTAAGAATATGGTGACAACCCTAATATCTAAGCCATCATGCTCATGTATTCATATCTTCATTCATTCACTCAAATATGCCTTGAGGTCCCCACATGTTCCAAGCAATGTTATGGCACTAGGGATACCCTAACAATCAAATTGGAGCCAGCCTCTGCCCTCTGAGTGTACATTCTAATGGGATTAACCCAGAGCAGCCTAAATGAGGTCATGTGTGCATGTAGCCATCTTAACCCAACTCCTAGAACATGTTCAGTCTTTAGAAACTGAGGTGTTTGAGTAGGTGTTTGAATCTACATCAACTTCATCCATCCAACTGTGGGAGAGAGGGTGGGTTCATCCCTGGCCCTTCCAGGGGAAGCACAGCCTTCTTTACCTTAAAGTTAATAGGTCAGTGGTAATGGAAGGCATGGGCTTCTCAGGTGGCTCTGTGGTAAAGAATCTGCCTGCAGTGCAGGAGACTCAAGTTCAATGCCTGGGTTGGGAAGATCCCCTGGAGGTCACTCAGTCATGTCTGATTCTTTGTNGAGGGCGTCCGCGTGCCCACAAGCTGTCCCGGAGGTCCAACCCAGGGTAGCCAAGGAGCTAGGGAGATGGACTACTGGGTAAGGAAATGGATGAATGTTTAAGACATGAGGAACTTAAAAAAAAAAATTTTTTTATTTTATTTTATTTATTTGGCTGCACCTGGTCTTAGTTGTGGCAAACAGGATTTTTAGTTGTGGTATGCAGAATTGAGTTCCCTGACCTAGCTCCCAGAGTTGGGAGCCTGGAGTCTTAGCCACTGGAGCACTAGGCATGTCTCTGAACTTCTTAACTTCTCTGAACCTCAGCCTCCTAATGTCAGAATATGGTGACAACCCTAATATCTAAGCCATCATGCTCATGTATTCATATCTTCATTCATTCACTCAAATATGCCTTGAGGTCCCCACATGTTCCAAGCAATGTTATGGCACTAGGGATACCCTAACAATCAAATTGGAGCCAGCCTCTGCCCTCTGAGTGTACATTCTAATGGGATTAACCCAGAGCAGCCTAAATGAGGTCATGTGTGCATGTAGCCATCTTAACCCAACTCCTAGAACATGTTCAGTCTTTAGAAACTGAGGTGTTTGAGTAGGTGTTTGAATCTACATCAACTTCATCCATCCAACTGTGGGAGAGAGGGTGGGTTCATCCCTGGCCCTTCCAGGGGAAGCACAGCCTTCTTTACCTTAAAGTTAATAGGTCAGTGGTAATGGAAGGCATGGGCTTCTCAGGTGGCTCTGTGGTAAAGAATCTGCCTGCAGTGCAGGAGACTCAAGTTCAATGCCTGGGTTGGGAAGATCCCCTGGAGGTCACTCAGTCATGTCTGATTCTTTGTGACCCCGTGGACTGTAACCTACCAGGCTCCTCTGTCCATGGGATTCTCCAGGCAAGAATACTGGAGTGGGTTGCCATTTCCTCCTCCAGGAGATCTTCCCGACCCAGGGATTGAACCCGGGTCTCCCACCTTGCAGGCAGATGCTTTAACCTCTGAGCCACCAGGGAAGCCTGAAAATGGCAAACCACTCCAATATTTTTGCCCAAGAAAGCCCATGGGACAGAGAAGCCTGGGGGTGACAGTCCATAGTGTCGCAAGAGTCAGACATGACTTAGCCACTACACAGCAACAACAAATACCACAGACTGGGTGGCTTAAACAAACAAATGTATTTCACATCCTCCAAGGTCAAGGTGCTGGCTGGCTCAGTTCCCCGTGACAGCCCATTTCCTGGTTTCCGGGTATGCAGATAGATGCTTTCTCATTTTATCCTCACAGCCAGAGAAAGTGATCATCTCTCTAGTATCTCTTCTTTTAAGGGCTTGAATATCTCCATGACAGGTTCTACCCCTCGGAATTACCTTCCAAGGCTCCACCTCCTAATACTGTTACATTGAAGATTAGGGCTTCAATGCGTGCATTGGTCGGGGGAGGACACAAACAGAACATGCATACCAGGGGATGGGAAGCTTTCAAGTCATCTTAGAATTCTGCCTGACACAGAAAAGGATAGAGGAAAATAAATCACGAAAGCATAAAGCTATAGAATTGTGCTAATTTATGGACACCAGATTCCTATCTAAAATAACCATTCTCTAAAGGTCAAAGAGGCCTCCGTACCCAAAATATTTGCCTTCCATCCAGTCTTGAGCCCTCAGCTTTCTCTAGCCTTCTCATTCCCCTCCTCCACCCTCTGCATGAGTGAGAGAAAGAGCCAAAGCTAGAGCTCAGAGGATAAAGGGTATTAACTGGGGCCCAGAGAGAAGAAAAGCCACTAACACCCACCCCATGGTGCTTCTGGCCTGCCAACAAGGCAGGAATTAGAAGTGGTGGGTCAGCAAGACACAGCAAGCCCAACTCTGCCACTGACCCACTTTTTAACCTTTAAGTCTAGTCACTGAATCTCTATTTTGCCATCTATAGAGTGAAAACAGGGGTTCTCTCAGAGTTGTAAGCATTGGATGAGATAATACACATCAGATGCTTTACACAGCACCTGGATGGTAAAAGTAAAATATATGGGAAAAAAAAAAAAACAACAGGAAGTAACTCAGAGAAGGAGGAGTTGTTGTTTCTCATCATATCTACTGGGGGCTCAGAATGATGTTGGCAAATGTGAGATTTACAGATTTCCATAAAGCCGGATGTCTACCATTGACACATGTACAGTCTGGTTGGAAAGACAAACAGATGCCCTTTCATAGAGCAATGGATTATGAGCACAGAAGTTCTCTCTCAAGGACTTTTCACCCAGGGCCTGCAAGCATTTGTTCTCTTGTGGTGTTCAAGCCAGGACTTCGGAGGTCTGTGTTGCCTCAGTAACTGGCAGATCTAAGTACCTGGTCCAGATGCAAGGTCCCTAAAGCATCACACAGAGAACACCCTACTCACAGGACCCTCAGTCAGTGACACTCAGAATGTTCAGCCTACAACCTGGCTTCATTTTCTGCAGCCAAGTAAGAGTAAATACCAAATGACCCCGTCCTAGAAGAACGGGTGGGGCCAGAGACTGCGAACAATGCTCTATTATTCTCCTGTTGCTGCTGTAACACATTACTGCAAACTGAGTGGCTTCAAATGACACACATTTATTCCCTTACAATTCTGGAGGTCAAAGGTGTCCCTGAGCTAAAATCAAGGTGTCAGCAGGGCTGTTCTTCCTCTGCAAGCTCTGGGGAAGAATTCGTTTCTTTGCCTTGTCCAGCAGCTAGAGGCTGCCTGCATAGCTTGGCCCTTGGACCCACATCACTCTCATCTCTCATTTCTGCCGTCCTATCTCCCTCTTATAAGGACCCTTGAGGTTATCTGTGGGCCCACCTCAGTAATCCAGGATATTCTTCCTATCTCAAGATCCTTAATTTAATCATATTGACAAAGTCACTTTTGCCTTGTAATACTCATTATCATGGACCGGGGTGGTGCTATGCATGGATTTTTAAATTTGTTTTATATACACTATTTTATATACCAGTACTCACAAGTTTGTGGGGTTAGGACATGGAAATTTTGAGGGGCCATGATTTTGCTTATCAACAAGTGCCTATTTCCCTGAATCAGATGCCTGTATTTTTCTCCTCAAATGGTTCAGGAAAAAACTTTTCCTTTCTAACCTGATCAAGCCTACGAACAACTTGGGGTTTAAACACATTATCACTGAAGTAAGTTTGCTGACGTTTAGTAAGAAAAAGTAGGCTTCCCTGGTGGCTCAGAGGTTAAAGCATCTGCCTGCAATGCGGGAGACCTAGGTTCGATCCCTCGGTCGGGAAGATCCCCTGGAGAAGGAAATGGCAACTCACTCCAGTATTCTTGCCTGGAGAATCCCATGGATGGAGAAGCCTGGTGGGCTACAGTCCACGGGGTCGCAAAGAGTCGGACACTACTGAGCAACTTAGTACTGTGCTCTGGACATCATGAGAGAATGCGCTGTGTGCTCAGTCATGTCCAACTCTCTGCGACCTCATGGACTGTAGCCCACCAGGCTCCTCTGTCCTTGGGATTCTCCAGGCAAGACTACTGGAGTGAGTTGCTGTTTCCTTCTCCATTATGAAAGAATAATTGGTCAGTAAAATCTGCTTTTAAGTGCAACAAATCGGCCACCATTGAATAAGATTTGAAAAGAGAACCTATATTTTAGGAGAGTTCTAGCAGTCTTTTTTTCAATGTTTGCAAATTGTGATGCTGACTAACACCTGTGTTGCCCCACTCCATTTCCAACTATTCTTTAAATTGACTTGATACTGCATATTTTTTTTTGACAATTCAGTGACAGCCACAAATTACTTCACTGTTACCATGGTAACTAAAGGACCTCCAAAGAGAGAAAAAAATAAGATTAAAATAAAAGGGGGAAAGAATAGTCTAAAGTGGCATTATTGAAATGTTGTCCAAGTGTAGTTGGGTATCAGTTGGTCAAGCTTTGGGAGTTTTTCCCAGTAAGGACCCCTTGAATCAGTCAGCCAGCAGGGGAGGTTGCTCCTATGAACAAGAATGCTTGTCTCCTGCAAGAAGCAATGGTTCAAAGTTATGGAACCTTCTACTCTCCCTTACTTATGCATCTCTTTTATTTGGATCGCCTCCTTTGTTTTTCATCTCCTCCTGCTTTTCCCCTTCTGAACACATTAGTTACTATGGAAACATTGGTGTGAATGTCAGAAAGCTCAGCTCAGAAATGCCTCATAAAGTCAATTTATAGAATGGTCTGACATTTATCTCATGTTTGGGAAATTTAAAGAATTTATGATATTCATGACCATGGACAGGGGTGGGTGGTAAACACTGTGCTATATATGGATCTTAAAATTTGTTTTATATACACTGTGAAAACATCAGGTTCTGTCTTTTTAGAGGAAGAATAGCAACAAAAACAGGAATCTGGTTTGGGATTTGAAATTGGATTCATTTTCCATCAGTTCAGGAAGGATTTCCACTTTCTAAGTTTATAAGGCTGACTGGAATCTCTTGGGTCAAAATAAATGCTTTCTGAGAAAAAAAATTACGGTTGGCTTATTTTTTAAACTTTAATCTGACAATAAAACAAATGGCATTTCCCATAATAATGTACACAGGGCAGCTGCAATATTAGTTAAAGGCACAGAAATGTTAATATCCATGCTGTAAAAATTCCTACTTCACCATGGGGAATTTCAGAGTTAGTGTTACCCAATGGAATAATAATAATAATAGCTAAAGTTTATAGCACACTTACTCTGTGTCAAACCCCATTCTAAATACTTTACCTGTATTAATTCGTGGGGTCCTCAAACCAACCTGGTAAGGTAAATGCTACCATTACACTTGCTTTACACACAAGAAAACAAGTACAAAGACGTTAAGTAACTCCTCCAAGAAAGTGGGTGAAGCAAAGATTCAAATGAAGGTAATTGGATTCCAGGCTGTATATTCTTATGGTCTGATGAGGAGTTCAGTTTAGAGTCAGTTTTGATTTTAGACTTGCAGGCTCGTATATATTTTGGTACGTATAAAAGAGCAATAATGTTTTGTTATAATAATCAGCAGAAAAGTTATATGATCAGCAGGAAAGTTATATATCAGCTGACCAAATCAATTGATATTGACTCCACTGTATTCCGTCAGAAGAATTTTAGTTACAAAGGAAATCCAGTGTCAATCCATGAATGTCTACATGAATGCTTTGCCACCCAACATTCCCCACGTCCTCTGGCAATAGCTCCCAGTTTTTGTTTGAGAAAAGCTCACCTGCTCAGTTCATGTGCTTAACTCTCCTGATGCCAAAGTGGATCACATGACCAGTCGAGACCAATCAGCCCATTTCATCTCCCTGACCTAAGTGACAGATGGCATGTGACCAGATCAGAGCCAATGAAATGCAGAAAGATTTTTTCTGGGAATGCTCCAGTAGGAAATGGGGCTCTTTTTCTTCCCTAGAAAACGTAACTGTGAAATGACCTGCCCTAGCCATCTTTGTTACCACAAAAGAGTTGGCTTAGAGAATACAGAGACAGAGACTGAAGAAAAACCAGCCAAATGGCATCATTTGATCCCTGAGTACAGCATTGTCCAAAATCTGCCTGCTAGACTTTTTAATTATTGAATCAATAAGTCACTCCAACACCAGCACCTTCCTTTAAAAAAGAAAAAATCTAAACACACTGGCTTATAACAAACAGAAAAGACTTAATAGACAAATCATGAAGTGTCTGTGTCCTTTGAGGGAAGACACTACATCTTACTCACCTTTTTGTTAGCAAACATTCCCTTATCTGAGATTCCAAAATCCACAAACCTATGAAAACCAGAAGTCCCTTTGTAACTCATCTGGTGTCAAAACAGACATGCCCTGAACAGACATGAGGCTGCCTGTGGTCCTCACTTACTGCACGTAATGTGACTATTCCTATGTTTTGCTAAGGAACAACTAGTGTGTGTATGTGCTTATAAGATGCTGCTACAGACCCTGCCAGGATGGTCAGACAGTCTAAGGCACAAACTTTTAATTTTATTAAATCAAAAAAAATTATAAATTCCAAAGCCCCAAACAGTGTCAGATAAAAGACTATGGACTTAGGGACTTCCCTGCTGGTCCTGTGGTTAACACTTCACCTTTCAATGCAGGGGGGACAGGTATGATCTCTAGTTGGGGAGCTAAGATGCCACATGCTTCCTGGCCAAAAAATCACCCACCAACACATAAAATAGAAGCAATACTGTAACAAATTCAACAAAAACTTTAAAAATGGCCCATGTTAAAAACAAACAAAAGACTGTGGACTTAGACTCACAGGATAAATTGAAGAAATAAATTGATTGAATAAATGAGTGCTTACTCTCTGAATAGGATGGAATCTGAGTGATTTGTCACTCACTATTGTTAAGAACCACAGGAGTAAGTCATCCATTACTCCTTGAAGGTAAAAGTATGCTTGCATATGCTAGACATCAAATCAAACATCAGACTGATAAACACCTGGACAAAGTAAAAATTCATAAGCAAAAAATTCCTTATGAAAGCAAAAGAAGTTGAATGTCCCAAAGAATATTATCAATAGCTTCAAGACCAGAAAATTTGGATGAACAGAAAGAACTTGCTATCTGACTCCATAACAAGTTACACCAAACTGTATGTGCTATAAACAATAACTACAAGATGTGAAAGAAATATGAGTACATGTGGCTACAACATTGACTAAATCTTGAAATCCATACTCTGTGTCCATGGGGGATTCATTCTCAAACTCTTCTCTCTGAGTCCTCACATTATACATATAAAAAATGTCATTTATTTTTTATTTGAGTACAGCCAAGAAAATTTTTATGCAATATCAAAAAGAGTACTGAAAACTAATTAAACACTACCTTCAAAATAGAAAAATCTGAGACCATGACTCATCGATGTTTTCCTTTTTATATCCAGGACCTAAAACAGTAAGTAGTGCACAGTAGATTCTTAATATGCACTTTATTAATAAATGAAATCTGTGCTACATTCTGATACCTCTGCCATCTGACTATAGTGACAAGTCAGTGAAACAACTGACAAAGGGAGGGAGAAAACTAGCAAGCCAAAAAGCTCCTAAGGATGGTGAAGTATATACGTAGGAGTGAAATTGCTGGGTCATTTTTTTCTATGTTTAACTTATTGTGTGCTTAGTTGCTCAGTTGTGTCCTACCCTTTGGGACCCTATGAATATAGCCCACCAGGTTCCTTTGTTTATGGGGATTCTCCAGGCAAGATTACTAGAGGAGGTTGCCATGCCTTCCTCCATGGTATCTTCCCAACCCAGGAGTTGACTCCAGGTCTCTCACATTGCAGGCAGATTCTTTACCATCTGCACCACCAGAGAAGCCCAAGAATACTAGGGTGGGTAGCCTATGCCTTCTCCAGGAAAACTTCCTGACCCAGGAATTGAACCAGGGTCTCCTGCATTGCAGGTGGATTCTTTACCAGCTGAGCTACCTGGAAAAGCAGGTAACTTACTAACTTGAGTAATTGCTAAACTATTCTCCAAAATTGCTGCACCAATTTATATTTTCACCAGCAATGTATGAGTGTCCTAATTTCTCCACATCTTGGTCAACCCTTGTTATTTTCATTTTTTAAAAAATTATGGCCATCCTGATGGATGCAAAGGACCATGTGTTGTGGTTTTGACTTGTATTTGCCTAATGAATAATGACACGAAATATCTTATCATATGATTTTTGGCTTTATATCTATATCTTCTTTGGAAAAATGTCTATTCTAGTCCTTTGTCCATTTTTAGATTGGGTTGTCACTTTGCTTTTGAGTTGTAACAGCTCTTTATATATTCTGGATACTAGACCTTTAATAGACATACAATTGGCAATTCATTTCTCCAGTTTTGTAGGTTGACATTTTATTCTTGTGATAGTGTTCTTTGGTGCACAGATGTTTTCAGTGTTGACGAGTCCAGATTATCCTTCTTTGTTATTGCTGCCTTTGCTTTGGTATCATATATAAGGAGTCATTAAAAGAGGGAAAAAAAAATTTCCAAATCCAAAGTCATGAAGACTTGCTCCAGTGCTTTCTTCTAAGAGTTTTAAAGTTTTTGCTCTTAAGTTTAGGTCTCCTGAATACTCATTTGAGTTAATTTTTGTAAACAACATGAGATAGAAATCGAACTCCATTCTTTTGTGTGTGGATATCCAGTTGTAACCATTTGTTAAGGAGATCGTTCTTTCCTCCACTGAATGGTCTTGGCATCTTTGTTAAAAATTAGTTGACCTCCAATTAAAAATAAATAATTAAAAAAAATTTTAATTCTATCCTTTGAAAAATATACTAAAAAAAAAACCCAGTTGACCATAGATATACAGGAACCCTTATTATCTCTTATGCAGATTTCTCTTCTGAGCTTAAGAACTATATGTATACATCAGGCCATACAATACAAACACCTCGACATTTCCAAAGCAGACTTCATGGTCTCCAACATCCCCAAACGTGTCCATATTCCACTGTTCTTTCTGGGTACCACCATTTTTCTAGCCAGGGAAGCTAGAAACATTTCCCTCTCCTTCACTTTCCATATCCATCTCCTGTCAACTGAGTCTCCATAAAATCTGCCCAATTCTTTCAAGCTCCTCTGCCATTCCCTACCTAGATCGAATTACTGTGGTCTACTCTCTGTGCCATTAAAAAGATCACCTAACTAGACCTGTATCTATTCTTATACTCTTTTACTCTATTATTCAGGGAATTTTTTTTAAAAAAAGACAAATCACCTCCCTCTTTCTCTCGTTCTCTAATCCCCACTTCAAGCCTGTGCTATGCTGTGCTTAATCGCTCAGTTGAGTCCAACTCTTTGTGACGCCATGGACCATCCCCTCCCCGACCCCCCAGGCTCTTCTGTTCATGGGGATTCTCCAGGCAAGAATACTGAAGTGGGTTGCCATGCCCTCCAGCAGGTTATCTTCCCAACTCAGGGATCAAACCCAGGTCTCCCACGTTGCAGGCAGATTCTTTACCATCAGAGCCACCAGGGAAACCCCCATTTCAAACCTACCTTGTTTTAAATTTTTCAACTTTCTCCCATTGGTCATAGGATAAAGACCAAAATGGTCATGTGGCCTGTAAAGTTCTGCAGGACCTGATTCTGAATTTCCTCTTCAGCCCGATATACCACTCTTTACCATTCACTCTTTACCTTTACCTTTACCTTTTACTCCTACTCAACTTTCAGGTCTCACCTCAAATGTGATTTGTTCAGTTGACCTCTGCTAGATCAGGTCTCCTTGCCAATTGTTATTTTAACATACTGTACTTTTCCTCCATGGAGCTTTATACAACTTGAAATTAAAGTATATGTGAGACTGTCTATTCCTCATTAGATTAAAAGTTCCATGAACTCCACATATTCTAGCCTGGAAATTTCAAGACCCTCCATCATCTGACTTTTGTAGACTTATTCACAACTATGCTCCTTTACAGTCCCATTCTCACATTCTGGTAAAAAACCAGTAAAAATTACATCATTGTAGTCTGTCCACACTACTGTTTTCCTGTTTTCTCTTACCCTATTTTTCCACAATTATTTTCCTACTTACTCTAGTTCATTTTCCTCTTCACTCATTAAGTTTAATCAGGGAGCACCTACTGTACTCCCCTACAGGGATCAAGTCCTGTACTAGAGATAAGGGACTAGAGAAACAGAAAAGAGTAAGCCATAACTTGTGATACAAAGAAAGCAAGGAAAAGGCATATAAACAAATAGCTGTAACTCCAGATAAAAGTTCATATGAAAAAGGCTTCTAAAAATTATAATGGGAACAGAGATGTTTTCCTGAGAAAGTCATCAAAACTCTACTACAGAATGTATAAATTTAGCTGCTGCTGCTGCTTAGTCGTTTCAGTCGTGTCCGACTCTGCGCGACCCCATAGAAGGCAGCCCACCAGGCTCCCCTGTCCCTGGGATTCTCCAGGGAAGAACACTGGAGTGGGTTGCCATTTCCTTCTCCAATGGATGAAAGTGAAAATTGAAAGGGAAGTTGCTCAGTCGTGTCCGACTCTTTGTCACCTCATGGACTGCAGCCCACAAGGTTCCTCTGTCCAGGGGATT
>SJYV01008059.1:546000-620261 GCA_006410875.1 Neotragus pygmaeus | reverse complement strand
CCTAACTAGACCTGTATCTATTCTTATACTCTTTTACTCTATTATTCAGGGAATTTTTTTTAAAAAAAGACAAATCACCTCCCTCTTTCTCTCGTTCTCTAATCCCCACTTCAAGCCTGTGCTATGCTGTGCTTAATCGCTCAGTTGAGTCCAACTCTTTGTGACGCCATGGACCATCCCCTCCCCGACCCCCCAGGCTCTTCTGTCCATGGGGATTCTCCAGGCAAGAATACTGAAGTGGGTTGCCATGCCCTCCAGCAGGTTATCTTCCCAACTCAGGGATCAAACCCAGGTCTCCCACGTTGCAGGCAGATTCTTTACCATCAGAGCCACCAGGGAAACCCCCATTTCAAACCTACCTTGTTTTAAATTTTTCAACTTTCTCCCATTGGTCATAGGATAAAGACCAAAATGGTCATGTGGCCTGTAAAGTTCTGCAGGACCTGATTCTGAATTTCCTCTTCAGCCCGATATACCACTCTTTACCATTCACTCTTTACCTTTACCTTTACCTTTTACTCCTACTCAACTTTCAGGTCTCACCTCAAATGTGATTTGTTCAGTTGACCTCTGCTAGATCAGGTCTCCTTGCCAATTGTTATTTTAACATACTGTACTTTTCCTCCATGGAGCTTTATACAACTTGAAATTAAAGTATATGTGAGACTGTCTATTCCTCATTAGATTAAAAGTTCCATGAACTCCACATATTCTAGCCTGGAAATTTCAAGACCCTCCATCATCTGACTTTTGTAGACTTATTCACAACTATGCTCCTTTACAGTCCCATTCTCACATTCTGGTAAAAAACCAGTAAAAATTACATCATTGTAGTCTGTCCACACTACTGTTTTCCTGTTTTCTCTTACCCTATTTTTCCACAATTATTTTCCTACTTACTCTAGTTCATTTTCCTCTTCACTCATTAAGTTTAATCAGGGAGCACCTACTGTACTCCCCTACAGGGATCAAGTCCTGTACTAGAGATAAGGGACTAGAGAAACAGAAAAGAGTAAGCCATAACTTGTGATACAAAGAAAGCAAGGAAAAGGCATATAAACAAATAGCTGTAACTCCAGATAAAAGTTCATATGAAAAAGGCTTCTAAAAATTATAATGGGAACAGAGATGTTTTCCTGAGAAAGTCATCAAAACTCTACTACAGAATGTATAAATTTAGCTGCTGCTGCTGCTTAGTCGTTTCAGTCGTGTCCGACTCTGCGCGACCCCATAGAAGGCAGCCCACCAGGCTCCCCTGTCCCTGGGATTCTCCAGGGAAGAACACTGGAGTGGGTTGCCATTTCCTTCTCCAATGGATGAAAGTGAAAATTGAAAGGGAAGTTGCTCAGTCGTGTCCGACTCTTTGTCACCTCATGGACTGCAGCCCACAAGGTTCCTCTGTCCAGGGGATTTTCCAGGCAAGAGTATTGGAGTCGGGTGCTAGGTCTTGAAAAATGAGTACGAATGGGAAAGAAGAGGTTTTCAGAGATAAGCATTTAGCAGTAGTAAATTGTGATGAAAGACAGTGACATGTTTGGGAGCAGCAAGTGGCCCACACTGGTACACAGGGCTTGAGAGGGTAAGACTGGAAGATGAGACTCCAAATTTAAAGCCCACGACAGAGCTGACAACCACAGTCTTGAAAAACTGCCCCTTTCCCTCACTCTAGAAGATAAAAGTATAACTTTCTAATAAAACATTGATATGAGAAATGTGTGGTAAGATAAAACTCTCTGATGGAAAGATTCCAGGGAGGCCCCAATGTGTAACACCCCAGAACACTGCTCCCTGGTGTTCTCACTGCGCGTAATCCCTTACCCTTGAGTGTGGGTGGAATCTGTAACTTACTTGGAGCCTAAACAATACAGTGAAGGTGAAGAAATCTTGCCAATGAAATTAACGTTCTAAGTCAGTATTATTCAGGTTGCAGGAGGGAGGAACTGACTTATTCAGGTGAAATCCCTCAAAAGAGACACTGGGTGTTCCATGTTCCGTGAAGCAAGAAACTTCACTTGTGAGGATAATGAAGTAACTAGCCATGGTAGAGAAGGTAACCAAGAACTTTGGGCAGCCAGCAAGTGATGGCCAGTGAAAAGTGGGGGCTTTAGGCATGCGGCCACAAGAAGACAAATGCTGTCAACAGCCTGAATGACCTTGGAAATGAATTCTTCCCCAGTCAAGCTATTCTTGACGAGAATGCAGCCCTAGCCATCACCTTGATTATCACCCTGTGAAACCCTGAGCAGAGAAACCAGTTGTGCCATGCCAGACACATGACAATAAATTGTGGATTGCTTGAAGCTGTTAATTTGTGGCAATTTTTTATGCACAAATAGAAACTAATATATGTCCTAAGCTAGTGAAGATGTTTTTGTTGTTGCTATGTGTTTCTTACTTATTTTCCTAAATGGCTTAAATACTAAATGAATGATTGAAAAAATACATTGGTTAGAAAAAAATTTACATGCTTTTGTAGCCAATTCCCCAATAAAGTAAAGTGACTATTGAGTGCTTTAATTGGATTTGTTCTACTTTACAATAGGATGTGTCACTTCCCACCACCACCTCCATCCCCCACCCCCTGCCTCAGGCTTTCCTTCTTAGCAGTTTCTTTGGCTTTTAGTTTGTTGCTTTCAGATGAAAGTAAAAAAAAAAAAAAAAAGACAGCAGTTTTAAGGATCAAAATGCAACCATAAAAAAACAAACAAACAGAAGCGTATACTCACCGTACAATACACAGCAGCACACGAAAGAGTCCACAACCTGTCCTGCTGCAATCCTTCCTTGCCTCTGCCATCAGAGTCAGAGTGTTCTCATAGGATTAATTCCATCACAAGAAGTTGATGATCCAGCATCAAATGAGTCATTGCTGTGACTGATATGGTCAATTTATATATAATAAAAGCGAAGAAGAGATTCAGAGCCACTGTAATAATTTAAAATAAAGATATCATGCTTCAAGTTATAAAGATTGGCATAGAAAGACTGTTTATCTTGCCTATGAAATAAATTTACAACTAGCATAATCAACATATATGGTATAAAATGTCACTTTATAACATTATTTTTAATCTAACTGGTATGCTAGACTAGATAAACGTATTTAACTTAACCTAATTTTGTTAAGAAGCTAACATCCCCTATACAAAAATCTGGCAAAGATAATTATAAATTTATATTGCTATGAAAATACAATTGAAACACTGAAGTAAAATACTAGGGGGAAAAATACAACACTATATGAAAGAGTAATCCTTCCCGACCATCTCTCAAACAAAAGATGGGTCCATATTCAAAAACAAATCACAGCAACACACATCAATAGATATTAAAGGAGAGGATGTTCAACAGATGTTAGAAACTATTAAATTTCTCTTCATAGCTTTAATGTTTAAAACACTTTGAAAATTAGGGCTTATAGGATAATTATCAAACCTTAAAAAGCCTTCTCAAATCAATAGCCTGCTTAATGTGTAACAGGTAGCTTCTAGATGCATTCCAGTTTAAATCCACTGTCTTTTTGATCAAGCTCTGCTTATTTCATCTTCCAGATGGTTTTCCAATCTTTTGACGGCTCAGGCCTGGTGTGTTTCTTACCTGGAAGACTGAACAGTCTCCTAAATGATGAATGCTATGATCTGAATGCTTGCCTCCCCCCAAATTCATACACTGAAATCTTCATCCCCAAGGTGAAGGTGTTAGGAAGTAGAAGCTTTGGGAGGTGATAAGTCGTGAGAGAAGAGCCTCCTGAATAGGATCAGTGTTCTTATACACAGGCCACAGAGAGAGCCTCCGCCTCTTCTCCAGTGTTAGGACACAGGGAGAAGGTACTTTCTATGCACCAGAAAGCAGGACCATTATTTGGTCCTTGTTCTTGGACTTTCCATCCTCCAGAACTGTGAAAATACATCCCAGGTATTTCTAAGCCAGCCCATTATACTATTTTGCTATAGCAGCCCAAACACTACAATAACATCACTGCCCTTAATCTAATTCGCTCAAAACCCTTCTCTTCACTGTGATCTGAATCATCTTTCTAAAGCTGGTTGTGTCACATTCATTCTTAAAAACACTTGACAGGTTCCTCCAGAGAGAATCCTAGTACCTCAGTATACTCCCAAGCCTCCTGATGATCTGACGGGGCTCATCACTGCAATTCACATCCTGTTTCCCCTTCTTGGCCCTGGTAGGCCTTATGCCTATTTCTAGCCTCCTATCTCAGAGGCACATCTTCCTCCCTCTCCACCAGGTGTTTACTCATCTGTAATCCTCAGTTCAGGATGTTTACCTCCTATTTCCCCTAGGAAGCCTTCTCAGACACTACTCTCAGATTGCAGCTAATACCCCTCTCTGCTGCCCAGTGCATATATCCCATTCCTCACTCTCAGCACATGAGTATGCAGTTTCTATTAATATATCTGTTTTTTTTCCATGCTCTTCAGTATGATTCCCAGTGCTTAGCACACAGAACATGACTACTATTCACTGAATGAATGATGAAAAAAATGAAGACGAGGGAGCGGAAGTGAGTCCTGTCAGTTGAAGGAAGTGAGTCCTGTCATCTCTCCTGAAGCACAGTCAAGAATGGAATCTCCCATGGGAGTTGCCCAGACACAGGGATAATGCCTGAGAATATTATCTACCACTAATCCTGAGAGAAACCCCAACAAATCAAACTTCAATTGTTGTTATTGCCCAGTCACCAAGTCGTGTCTGATTCTTTGCAACTCCATGGCCTATAGCATGCCAGGCTCCCCTATCCTTCATCGTCTCCTGGAATTTGCTCAAACTCACATCCACTGAGTCAGTGATACCATCCAACCATCTCATCCTCTGTCATCCCCTTCTCCTCCTGCCTTCAATCTTTCCCAGCATCAAGGTCTTTTCCAATGAGAAGGCTCTTTACATCAGGTGGCCAAGTACTGGAGTTTCAGCCTCAGCAACAGTCCTTCCAATGAATATTCAGGGTTTATTTCCTTTAGGATTGACCAGTTTGATCCCCTTGCTTTCCAAGGGACTCAAGAGTTTTTTAGCACCACAATTCAAAAGTATCAATTCTTCATCATTCTATGACTCCTTTCTTAGATCACATCTTTGTTGCACCAAAGAGGCTTGGGTAACTCAATGAAGCTATGAGCCATGCCATGCAGGGCCACCCCAGATGGACAGGTCAGAGTGAAGCGTTCTGACAAAATATGGTCCACTGGAGAAGGAAATGGCAACCCACTCCAGCATTCTTGCATGGAGAACCCCACTGACAGTACAAAAAGGGATATCCTATAAACCCACTCAGATCATCTCACACCCACACTCAGAGGATGTGCTATTCCGCTTTCAAACTTACAAAGGCAAACTAGCACAAAATGAATGTCAGTTACACTTACCTAACAAAGCTGAAGGTGGTGGCCACACTTGAGTCTGCACACTCTCTAACAAGAAGAGTAGAAACAGAGCTCATTCCATAATCTATAGGCAAACATACCTCTGTTTATTGGATAAATTCTAAGCTCTTAGCCATGTCTTACAAAATCCTTCATGATCTAGACCACCTTCCTCTCCAGTCTTCTCTTGTACAAGCTTCTTTGTGTAGGCCACATCCCAGCAGTTCCCTATTAAATTTAGGCAACTGTATTCTTTGCCAAAGTCAACAACTTTGCTATTGAATGAGAGTTCAATAGTGATAGCAATATTTAGATATCCAGATATTCTTGTTTCTTTTTTGGCAGATAAAGATTTAGTGTGTATGATCATCTTAAAAAAATGAGAAATAAAATGTTCTCTCATATCACTAGTGTTCAAATAATAGAGTAGGTGTCTTTTGACATTAGATGTGCTTCAAACCAAATTTTGAAAAGTTCAATTTGTCTGAATGCAAAATGAGGCATAATTGATTTTTGACATTTTAAGTGAGCTGGTTGTCAGATTTCACTTGAAAGGGACCCACAGTATCTCCACATCGAGGGCATGTCAACTATCTTCAACAATTATTGTCATTTTTCTATGTTTATAAATGTATCCTCCTACTATAAATACTATTTGACATGTGCAAAGATGGAACAATTATGAACCAAATTTCCAGTTTATTGCAAATATCATAAACACCATACAGAAATAATTTATAACAATCCCTACATGTTTTCCAACTATTCAACAATGGATAAAATTAGATGAAATGATATTGAACCTCTATGAAGTTTAAGCACCACACCAAGTATTGCATCTACAGAAAGTTTTCCAAAACTGCCTCTGCCTATGAGGAGAGAGACCATCCCATTATAACCATCCCATTATAGAATTATAATGACAGGAAATTAATTTTTAGACACATGGAAGAGAGCATGATTGCCTTTAGGTCATGGAAAAATGTCACAAAAGGGGCAACATGTGATAAGTGTCCTGAAGGATCTGTAGGGGTTTCTCAGGCAGAAAGAATGAAGGAAGCCTAGATCTATGAAATGGTATGGTACTTTCCGATGCCCAAGATTGAAATATCTGGGGCAGGGTGTGCAGAGCAGCAGGAAGGATCAGGATGCCACGCCAAAGATTACATATGGTCTTTTTCTGTGGACAATGAGACTTGCCTTTTGGGTGAGGACAACACTGATAGAAGTGTATGCAACAGATAAGAATAGAGGAAAACCCAAAGCCTAATTAAGAGGCTCCTGAAATAAATCTCAGCAAAGCATGGAGAAGCTCCAAGTCACAGCAGCTGGAAAAAAGGTGAGCCAAGATGTTTATAAGTTATCAGTTGCTGCATAATAAACAGCCAAGAAACTCCCAATGGCACACCACGATAGGCGTTTGTTCCCAGAGATCCAAGGGTCTATTGGGCTGGATTAAGCTGCGTTTGGCAGAGCAGCTTGATTGAGATAGCTCTGCACCTCATCTTTCTTAGGACCAGCAGCTGGCCTGGGCAGCTTTTTGTGTTTAGTTTTGTTTTTTAAGGTCCATGTCAGGGGTAAAAGAGAGCAAGTGGAAATATGTGAGAGCTCTGAAAGCCTGGGTTTGGAACTGGCACACCATCGTTTCTGCTTTATTGGCCAAATCAAGCCACAAGGCCAAACCCAGTCACGAGGAGGGGAAACATATTCCTCCTCTTTAGCATAAAGAACTGCAATGTCAAAGGGCAAAGGGCAGGAATACAGCTTAGGGTTTAGGACTGGTGACAAAAATGCAACACACCACACTCTGGCCTCCAGGCCACAGTAATTCATTTTCTTCCCGAATGCAATATATGCTCACCCCAACCCCAGAACTCTAAAAGTCACGTTCAATCACAGCATCAGGCTGTTTAAGATTTTTAATCTGCACTAGGTTCTTCCCAGAGAAGGCAATAGCAACCCACTCCAGCACTCTTGCCTGGAAAATCCCATGGACGGAGGAGCCTGATAGGCTGCAGTCCCTGGGGTCGCTAAGAGCCAGACACGACTGAGCAGCTAGCTTCCCTTTCACTTTTCACTTTCATGCATTGGAGAAGGAAATGGCAACCCACTCCAGTGTTCTTGCCTGTAGGATCCCAGGGACAGAGGAACTTGATGGACTGCCTTCTATGGGGTCGCACCGAGTCGGACATGACTGAAGCGACTTAGCAGCAGCAGCAGCGGGCTCTTCCCAGGTGGCACTAGCGGTAAAGAACCCGCCTGCCAATGCAGGAGACATAAGAGATGAGGTTCGAATTCCTGGGTTAGGAGGATCCCCTGGAGGAGGGCATGGCAACCCACTTCAGCATTTTTGCCTGGAGAATCCCATGAACAGAGGAGTCTGGCAGGCTATGGTCCATAGGGTTGCAAAGAGCTGGACATGAAGTGACTTAGCATGCATGCAATCTATACTATATTCAGATATGTTTCATCATAATAAGAACAATGCATTGCTCTTTGTTTAGAGAACAATAAACAGAAGAATGAGCTACTCCTGAGGTGTACATACACACAGAGAGCCTACAAACAGAGAAACTAGGACAGGATAACTGCAATAAACACTATTTTAGAATGAGAGACTCCCAGCAGTCACTGACCCACAGCAATTCTGAAATCCAAGTGGGCTGAAGTTGCTCTATGGATGGGAAATGTTTCTTAATTAGACCTCCGTTCTGCCCCCTAGGGGTGCCCCCCAAATCCACTGTTCCCCACATTTCTTACTGCTCTTCAAGATGTACTTCATTTTTCTTCACTTCAATCATTTCTGAAAAGGGCTTCGGAAGACAGGTCATTTTGGCAACTTGAGTGCCTTTCTCAGCCTACCTTCTGTATTACAAAGTTGAGGGGTTAGATAATTTTTTATATTTTTGAAAAGCCTCACTCTTAGTCCTAGGTGGCAGCAGTGCTTTTGCTGAATCTACCACTTAAAACACTTTGTAAATGTTTATACATTTGATACAGTCTACTCAGTGAACCAAAAGTCATATCCACAATTATTTTCCACCCACAATTATTTTCCAGACATGCTTCTCTCTCTCTCAATTTAATTACTAATAAGTACATATAAGACTCATGTGAGACCATGCCTTTAAGCTTCTTAAATATCCTTTATACCACTTGAAAAGGCATACCACAGGTCCTAAATTCTCTTAGTATCAGCTATCTTTTGTACTATTAAAAATTATTGAAGATTCCAAACAGCTACTTTTAAAAATTCTAGAAAGTACAACAATAAACAAGAACCCCTTTGATTAGGTGTCAAGACAGTGATGTAACCACATTGGAAAACTTCACTTTATGCTCGCTCATGAGAAAAGAACAATGAAAAAGACAATGTCTTAAGTACCATTACAAAAATAATTTTGACCTCACAGGCCCCCAAAAGAATCTTGGAAATTCTCAGGGCTCACTAAACCACATTTTAAGAACTATTGGTCTACCAATAATNATTATTGAAGATTCCAAACAGCTACTTTTAAAAATTCTAGAAAGTACAACAATAAACAAGAACCCCTTTGATTAGGTGTCAAGACAGTGATGTAACCACATTGGAAAACTTCACTTTATGCTCGCTCATGAGAAAAGAACAATGAAAAAGACAATGTCTTAAGTACCATTACAAAAATAATTTTGACCTCACAGGCCCCCAAAAGAATCTTGGAAATTCTCAGGGCTCACTAAACCACATTTTAAGAACTATTGGTCTACCAATAATCTTTTTTTTTTTTCTTTCAGCACTTCTAACTAGTTTCCATAGCTATATCCTTGATTTTCCCACAAATAATCTAACTCTGAACAGACTACCTCTTTATCTTTTTGTCTCTGTAGGTTTTAAGAGCTCCAGTTAAGTATGTGGAACTTGATCATTTAATACATAAAGTAATTCTTTACTAGAAATATACAGTGATTATCTACAGTATTAACCTGTCTGGCATTTTGTTAACTTTCACTGCAAACTAATACATCTAAACCTTACTGATTTAAGGTAAGAAACAGAACTTGGAAAGAGTTGGAGAGAGAAAAATTAGAGTTCTTTTCTTGCCAAGTAGGACAGTCCTGTTGAACTCCAGGAGTTTGTTTGGAACTCTGAAGTGTTAAACTTTTAACATGAGAATAAACCAAAAACTTAAACTCAACTAGGAAGCACCTCAATCCCTGGTTGCATTAAGGGGCCATGGGCATGCTCATTCCCCTCACTTGGCTGCTTGCTACAGTGGAGGTAAAACTTCTCAGAGAGACAATAATAGCACTGAGACTCAAAGAATNGGGCAGGAGGAAAAGGGGACCACAGAGGATGAGATGGCTGGATGGCATCACCGACTCGAAGAATATGAGTTTGAGTGAACTCCGGGAGATGTTCACGCCAGGAGGCCTGGTGTGCTGCGATTCATGGGGTCGCGAAGAGTCGGACACGACTGAGAGACTGAACTGAACTGAACTGAAAATCACTACAGATGGTGACTGCAGCCATGAAATTAAAAGATCTTTACTCTTTGGAAGAAAAGTTATGACCAATCTAGACAGCATATTAAAAAGCAGAGACATTACTTCGCTGACAAAGTTCTGTCTAGTTAAAGCTATGGTTTTTCCAGTAGTCATGTACGGATGTGAGAGCTGGACTACAAAGAAAGCTGAGCACCAAAGAATTGATGCTTTTGAACGGTGGTGTTGGAGAAGACTCTTTGAAAATCCCTTGGACTTCAAGATCAAACCGGTCAATCCTAAAGGAAATCAGTCCTGAATATTCATTGGAAGGACTGATGCTGAAGCTGAAACTTCAATACTTTGGCTACCTGATGCACAGAACTGACACATTGGAAAAGACCCTGATGCTGGGAAAGATTGAAGGCAGGAGAAGGGGACAACAGAGGATGAGATGGTTGGATGGCATCACTGACTTGATGGACAAGAGTTTGAGCAAGTTTTGGGAGCTGGTGACGGACAGGGAAGCCTGGCATGCTGTAGTCCACGGGGTCACAAAGAGTCGAACATGACTGATTGACAGATTTGAACTGAACTGATATACAAAATAAACAAGCTACAAGGAAATACTGTATAGCACAGGGAATATAACTAATATTTTATAACTATAAATGAAGTATTATCTTTGAAAATTATGAATCACTATGTTGCACACCTGAAACACAAACTATCGAAAATTAACTATATCTCAGTTTAAAAAGAAAACAAAATATTTGCACTTGGTTTCTGATATATTTTCTCAGCATAAAGAAAATTTCTTCTATTCAGTTTACAAGAAATCATTACAGTTTACCATGAAGTGAAGTGGCTCAGTCGTGTCTGACTCTTTGCGACCCCATGGACTGTAGTCAATCAGGCTCCTCCGTCTACAGGGTTTTCCAGGCAAGAATACTGGAGTGGGTTGCCATTTTCTTCTCCAGGGGAACTTCCCAACCCAGGGATCGAACCTGGGTCTCCCGCATTGTAGGCAGATGCTTTACCGTCTGAGCCACAAGGGAAGCCAGTTTACCATGAATCATTAATAACTTTTATCAGATCTTTCTGTATCTATCGAGATGATCCTTAATGTGATGATTTAAACTAATTGATTTANAACCCAGGGATCGAACCTGGGTCTCCCGCATTGTAGGCAGATGCTTTACCGTCTGAGCCACAAGGGAAGCCAGTTTACCATGAATCATTAATAACTTTTATCAGATCTTTCTGTATCTATCGAGATGATCCTTAATGTGATGATTTAAACTAATTGATTTAATGTTCTTGTTTTCTCAAGATAAATTCAAATTAATTTTAAGTGATATACATATATGTTATGTTTCACATCTTATTTCTAGTTTTCAGTATAGTTTACCAAAAAAATTCATTTATTTTAAATTTAAAAAACTAAAATCAATATACTTAAGTAATTAGGAGATTTCACTGAGAATTAGAAACTATAAAAAATAGCAAAATGGAAATTCTAGGATAAACAATAAAATAGATGATATTAAATACTTACCAGATTAGGTAAATGCTAAATTAGACGTAGCTGAAGAGAAAAAGTTTCTGCTAAAATTTTTATTATTACATTGAATTGGAAAATCAATATGGGAAAAACTGATATTTAACAATGTTGAGCCTTTCAGTCTATGAACCTGGCATATAATTTACTTAGGTTTACCTTCTCTCAGTAATGTTTTGTAGAATTCAGAGTACAGGTAGGTCATACATAACTTTTATCAAATTTATCCCTAAGTAGCACAAATTGATGCTTCTGAACTGTGGTGTTGGAGAAGACTCTTGAGAGTCCCTTGGACTGCAAGGAGATCCAACCAGTCCATTCTGAAGATCAGCCCTGGGATTTCTTTGGAGGGAATAATGCTGAACCTGAAACTCCAGTACTTTGGACACTTCATGCCAAGAGTTGACTCATTGGAAAAGACTCTGATGTTGGGAGGGATTGGGGGCAGGAGGAGAAGGGGACGACAGAAGATGAGATGGCTGGATGGCATCACTGACTCGATGGATGTGAGTCTGAGTGAACTCCGGGGTTTGGTGATGGACAGGGAGGCCTGGCGTGCTGCGATTCATGGGGTCGCAAAGAGTCAGACACGACTGGGCGACTGAACTGAACTGAGCACATCTCTGTCACAGAGGCAATGGCACCCCACTCCAGTACTCTTCCCTGGAAAGTCCCATAGACGGAGGAGCCTGGTGAGCTGCAGTCCATGGGGTCTTGAAGAGTCAGACACGACTGAGCAACTTCCCTTTCACTTTCGTGCACTGGAGAAGGAAATGGCAACCTACTCCAGTGTTCTCCAGTGTTCTTCTTCCCAGGGACAGGGGAGCCTGNGAGGCAATGGCACCCCACTCCAGTACTCTTCCCTGGAAAGTCCCATAGACGGAGGAGCCTGGTGAGCTGCAGTCCATGGGGTCTTGAAGAGTCGGACACGACTGAGCAACTTCCCTTTCACTTTCGTGCACTGGAGAAGGAAATGGCAACCTACTCCAGTGTTCTCCAGTGTTCTTCTTCCCAGGGACAGGGGAGCCTGCTGGGCTGCCGTCTATGGGGTCGCACAGAGTCGGACACTAACGACTGAAGCGACTTAGCAGCAGCAGCAGCAGCAGCAGCCGCACGTATCTGTAGTGATGTCACTTTTTTCATTCCTGATACTGGTAATTTAGGGTTGTTTTTCGACTGGTTAGCTAAAGGTTTGATCTCAAAGCGCTAGCTTTTACTTTCACTGATTTCCCCAACTGACTTTTGCTCTGCATTGTATTCTCCAATCTTTTTTCATTTGCTTCTTTGGGGTTTTTACTTGCTATTTTTCTAACTTAAGGTGGAAGCTGAAGCTATTGAGCCCTTTCCTTTTGTAATACAGATGTTTAATGATATAAATTTCCCTGTAAGTACTGCTTTAGCTGATTCCCACAAAATATGATAATTTGCTTTCATTTCCATTCAGTTCAGTATATGTACTAATTTTTTACTTCAACTTTTAAAATTTAAACTATTTGTATCTTCATATTTAAAGTGGATTTCATCGATTTAGTATACAGCTGGATAAAAAATTCAATTTCATAAGGGTAGTTGATAATTTATACCTAATGTAATTATTGATATTGATGCTTAAATCTACCATATTACTGTTTATTTTCTATTGTCCCATTTATTCTTTGCTCCTTGTTCTTTTCTTTGCTTCTTTTGGATTTTTTTAATGGCTACATTTTATCATCTTTGTTGATTTACTAACTAGAACTGTTTTTCTTTTGTGGTTACTTTGGGGTTTACAGTGCACATTTTTATCTTGTAGCATCCTACTTTCTGCTTCACAGTTAAAGAACCTTAGAGTAGTGTACTTTCATTTCCCTCCTCCCACCCTTGAAGATAGATACTCTTGTCAGACATTTCACTTTACATATGTTAACCACATAATTCATTGTTATTATTCTTGTTTTAAATAGTCTGCTACCTTTTGAAGATAATTTAAAATAAGGGGAGAAAAAGGCCTTATATTTGTTCACATATTTACCATTTTTGTTGCTCTTCATTCCTTTGCATAGAAGCAGATTTCTATCTGGTACTTTTAATGTTACCTGAAGGGCAAAAGTTAGCTTGTGATAAATTCTTTCAACCTTTCTAGGTCTGAAGAAGTTTCAATTTTCATTTTTAAAGACATTTTCTCTAGGTAAAGAATTCCAAGTTGAGTTTATTTTTTAAAATTCAGTAACTGAAAACTATTTCAAGTATTTTGTGTCTTTTTAAAATTTAGTTGAATTATGTAAATCTAATCTCCTATTATTCTATTTTGGCTAGAGGCTAAAATTCAATTTCTGATTTCATCTCTTATTATTCTATTTTGGCTAGAGGCTAAAATTCAATTTCTGATTTCCCATTTTTACCATTTAAAATTTAACTTTTTTTTTAACTTATTTAGCTTTTAAATTCCATGACAAAATATGTTCCATCTATATCATAAGGTTTCCAAAATTATTTTATTTATCTAACTTCTTTTTATATACATTGTATGCATTTATAGAAAAAGGCAATAGGAAAATATTAACAGATAATGCAAAACACATTTTTATGTCTTCTAAATCTGTTTGATAATGATACGTGACAAAACTTGTTACAAGCCATAATGCTTTCATTACCTGTCAGGAAAAAACATTATATTAGCATCCTTTTATGCTTTGTGTGCTAAGTCACTTCAGTGTCTCCAACTCTCTGTGACCCTAGAGATTGCTGTCTGCTAGACTTCTCTGTCCATGGTATTCTCCAGGCAAGAATACTGTACTGGGTCGCCATGCCCTCCTCCAGGGGATCTTCCTGCCTCATGGACTGAACCTGGGTCTCATGTCTCCTGTACTGGGAGGTGGGTTCTTTACCAATGGTGCCCCCTGGGAAGCTCCCTTACACTTTAATACAAATGTATTCCACTAAGACAAAGTAATTTATTTCTTGAAGTAATTATTAGTATTTTACACTTACTAAATGTATCCTTAAAATCTTTCATCACCTGGAAGGAAAAAATTACTAATCCAGCTAGACTTCTTTTTTATTTTAGTAAATACTTTCATCTCAAAAGTTAAAAAGTACTGCTATATACAAGGTATAGTTTAAATCTCTAGGACAAGAGACTACAAGAGGAAAATAAGCCAGCTGCCCTCTTAATCTTATACCACTAAAAATGTAGATCACAGCATGTTAACATTCACATATTGTCAGAGGTGTATATTCTTTTGACAATTAACCTTCCTGTTTTTAAAAAAAAATTTTTTATTTTATAGTGGGTCAATAATATAAAAGTATTACACACAGCACAAAAAAGAATTAAAGAAACTTAATGTATAAACCTTAGAAAAAAATAAACCATACCTCATTTAGGAGAAGAAAAAATGGACTAATACTTTAATACTTAGTATAATATGAAATTTTCACTAATTATTAAGTGGTATTATATTGACTGAAACATTATAGTATAAATTTTATGCTGTTAATTAATGAGATAATCAGCAGATACACAGTTCTGGTTGAGTCTTATAAACCCTTAAAAGTTTTCATAGGTAAAGTTAACTACAAAATATCAACCAGAGTAGAGATTAGTTAGAAGTATAAAAGAGTAATGCAATAGATATAATGTGATCTGTGCAATTCAAAATCTGAAAATTTTCTTATCAAATGTACAAGTAATAAATAATAGTTATACTTGACTTCACCAAGTTAACAAAATAATTACTAACCAACTTTGTGTTTTATTAGTCAATTGCTTAGAAACACAAAACACCAATTAAACTTACTTTCTCCATAAAAATAGAAGGTATATCAAACTCTTTAATCATTAAACATCCAAAAAAATTTGGAAGGCAACTGTCAACCAAAAATATTATGTTTAGAAAGGATGATTAAAAAACATACATAACCTATTTTTTTGCACAATTTTTTCATGAGAAAGGGCACTTAGTGTATAGCTAAAGCTTTCATAAAATAAAGATTCTGTTGGCTTTCCTTTTCCTTTAAGGCAGATGACATAGTGTACAGTTTTTAATATAAAAATATAAATATATTTGACAGAAAAGATGAAATAGTGATTGGTATAAAATCCCAACACCCTTTGACTGAAAAAAATTTTTTCTCCCAGAGGTTATGAAAACAATACTGATTTCATGTAGTTCTGTGTTGTCAGAACCTTCCCAAATTACAAAACATCAAAGTATTCACTGAAAGTTCAAAAGTGTGCCCGCAGTCTTTTGTTTTCTTCTCGTAGTCTTTCAATTTCTGCCACTAAACCTTCATTCACTGAGTATCTTTCCAACAAAGAGTGCATTTCATTCTAGAAAAGGGGGAAAATTTTTTTTTAATTACTGGCATTTCACATTTATTTGACATTGTTTTACATTTTAGCATTTTCAGCTATCATTTTTCTCATGTTCGATTAACTGAGTAATTTTTTTTTTCAATTTAACCACCCTTACTACTTTGCTAATATAAATGAAAGAGCACTGATAAAATTTACATATTTGGAAAGTTTACATTTCCACATTTAGAAAAGTTTTTGCTTACTTACTGCAAAAAAAAAAAAAAAGCTGTGAAAAAGTAGCCTTAACTATCATAGGTTATAAAGAAGGGTGACTAATTAAAATCTATTTTATTTACTAAATTTCTAAAACACTCTTTTATTTCTTAGCAATTAGATACAACTAAGTAACCATACATCACCCTTTCATGGACTTTTTAGATCCACAGCTATGCTCACAATAAAACACGTCAATACATACCAATTGCATATGAAACTGTTTAATCATCTCCACTTGCAAATTCACAATGTCCCTATGGCACGCTTCTCTAGGGGAGAACATATAATATTTATTAGAATTAGAACAGTTTTACCAATTCTAGAATCACTCAAGAAAATGAGCGATTCTAGTATATTTCATGTTACTATTAACAATTATTAAATAATAGTAAAAATACCGCTGCCCCTAGTATTTATTTACTATGTGCTAGGCTCTGTGTCTTCTACTTCAGTTGTAAGAACTCATTTAATCTTAGAATGACTACCTCTATTTTACACATGTAACTGAATCACAGAGAAGCTGTAACTCAACCAAAGTCACACAACTAGTGTATGTTAGAGCTAGGATATAAACCCAGCTGTCTACCTCCGGAACTCCCATTACACTACATTCCTTAATATAGAAATCATCATTAAGGAAAGATACAGGTTTATATTACAATGAAATACAGACAATGCTCTAGGTTACAATGTTTAACCATTATCAACGTTTAAGCTATTAAAAAAAAAAAAAAACTTCCAGCAGAATGCAAAGAGCCTATTTATAACAGAGGTTTACTCAATAAAATGCAATTAAGTCATGCCTGCAAAACCATAAGAGTGGGAATTCCCAGGTGGCCCAGTGGTTAGGACTCTGGGCTTTCACTTCCATGGCTAGGGTTCAATCCCTGGTTGAGGAACTAAGATCCCATAAGCCATGTGGTATGGCCAAAAAGAAAGAGAAGACATAAAAGTTATGAAATGTAACAATAAAAGGAATATCTGTGTGTCACCTGCCACAGAAATTATGAGCTAGAACATAATGAAAATCATAGAAGCTTCCTGTGGTGCTCCTCATTTAACTCTTGAGAGAAGCCCAAGAAAGAAGTCACTACTCTCTGGATTTTGTTTCAGTAAAGAAATGTTTTCTAAAAAAATATATATGTATTTAAATATTTTTGCATAACAAAAGGGTACCATATCCTATGTAGCCTTGAGTAGTGTACAGTTAAAAATAATCCAGTATCATGTTTTCAAGGTCATATTCTATTTATCTAGAATTCATTGATCTGTACTAGTATACATTCTTCTGTCAAATTGAACTGTTTTTTAAGTGTTTATTATTAAAATGTTGTTATAAACAATAATGTATATGTCTTCCAACCCACATGTGCCAATTTCTGTAGATAATATATCCAAGATGTGCTGAGTCACAGGTATGATCGAAAGGTACACTGTTCAAACTTACAAAATAATAGAAATTATTTTCCCGGGGGGTTCCTCCTTTATCAGGTGCAGGATAAACCAACCTCCCACTCTACCAGGGTGAACTCACAGGGGCCCGGCATGGACGAAGTGTTCTCTTAAAGAAGGGGCTCTTCCCCACGGGCTTCCCCCCACCCTCGGGGAAGGTGAGGGAGGCGTGACTGTGGGCCCTGGNATGGATACGCTCATCATCAGAATAAAAAGAGTTCCTCTAGCTCTACATCCACACCAAGACTTGGTGTTGCCAGACTTTTTTACAAATGTGTTTCCATCTACTGGGTGTGGAATGGTAACCAATTGCATTTTCAGTTCTCTGGTTAATTTGCAGGGTTGAGCAACTTTCCCTATGCTCATATACTATTCTTCAGTGAAATGCTTGTCTATGTCTTTAAACTATTGTTCTGTTGAATATCTTTTTAAAAGAAATTATTCATAACAGTTCTTTACATAATCTAATCCTCTATTGGTTATATGAGTACTGCAGATATCTTTTGTCTTTTCATTTTATTAATGGTGTCCTGGATGAACACTTCTTACTGAAATTCTCAAATTACTAACCTAATATTAATGTAAATTTACCAATCTATTTTTATAGGTAATGTACCCTCTTATATTTAAGTAACTTTCTAAACCTGAAGTAATATATAAATTCTTCTACAATGCCTAAACTTTTTCCATTTCTATTTAAACTTTTACTCTGTATAGAACTGTTTTTTTAAATAACATAGAACAGGGATCTATACATTCCCTCTGTGATATATCACATTTCCACATATATGTATATATGGGATACATTATATGGGATACATACATGCTTCTTTGGGATACATTATATGGGATACATACATGCTTCTTTGGGATACATTTGATTCCTTTGCAAAATCTGTCCACTCTGTGCTAATGCTACACTATTTTAATTACAGCTTATCTATCTGACAAACTAGTCCCTTTCAAACTTATTCTTCTCTGGTGCCTTGGTTATTCCCAGATCTTCCATTTTTCATATACATTTTGGAATTATCACATCATCTTCTTCCAAAAAATCCAGTTGGCATTTGATTGGAATTATGTTCAACCTTGTAGACCAATTTAAAAGAACTGACAGCTTCACAATATCTTACCATGTATTTGTTAGTGCTTTCTAATACATTTTTAAATGTTTTTCTACACAGATCTTTACCATCTTCAGATTTATTCCCAAGTATCTTATTTTTTCTATCACAACAATTACAAGTACTTTTAAAAAGTTTCTCTTCTGTTTTTAACTATGACAAATGCTGTATTATGGCAAAGCCAATAGAGTATTGTAAAGTAAAATAAAGTAAAAAAATAAATAAATAAAAATAATAAAATAAAAAAAAAATAAAAACACAAAGAAACAAAAACAAGAAGTGAAGGCATCCTAGAACCACTAAGGTAGCCAGGGCTGGTAGTGCTACAGTCCTGTAAACAAGGGGGTCTACTAGGTAAGCTTCACAACTACCCCTGTTCACCTCTGGGGGGTGAGCTGATTCCACAGTACGGGGGAAAGAGACGGGGAGGAAAGCAGTGGCCCAGGGTCTGAGAGTCTCACTGGGTTGGGGAGTGTTAGGACTCAGAACTCCCCAGGCAGCCAGAGCTGCAAGGTTCCCGGGAAGGGGGTACCAGGAGAAAGTAAACCTGAAACTGTGCCATTTCCCCTCAAGACATCTTTGACTCCTAAGCTGAGCCTGTACTGAGGTTAGGTGGCAGGAGACCAAACATAAAGTGGCTGCTAAAGAGGCCTTGTGATGCTTTAGAACTGGAGGTTAAAGTTCAGGACCCACCAAGATAAAAAACCAGAAACAAACTAAAAACCGGAAGTGATTTGCTTGCCAGAGGAAACTTACATCTTGAAAGACAACAGAAGTAAACTTGCAGGCTTCTGCTTAGGATGTAAGCTCTCCAGCTCTAATAATGAGCACAAGCCAGACAACCTATATAATCAGACATCTGAAAATAAATTCAACTTTGAGAGTACAAAGAAAGCTAAGTGAATTTAAATCCAGAAAATGGTGAGTCCCTCCAGAAGAAGAGAGAGCCACAATTGTTTTCATCCTGGACAAGAGCAGTGAGGAAAGAAAGCTGCTACTGACAGGGTAATGAGAACTAGATGACACTTCTCTATATTTTTAAAGACCAAGTGAAGACTGCCACAAGCTTAGAATCTCAAGGAGTCCCAGCCAAATGTAAGGTCTCCATTCACTCAACAACTTTTCACCACAGGCCTTCACCGAATGCGCTGTAAAAGTGTGGGGCAAAGCAGGAGGGCTGAGAGAGAGCACCCCTGGGGCACAGGTGCACAGAGCCTGGTGAAGACTTAGGGCAGCAGAGGAGAACTGAGTAACCCCCCTGAAGCATGAAAAGGCAGCCTCCAGGCTGAGGGAGAACAGCTAGCAGGGCACCCCATCTGTAGCTTGTTCTAAGTAAGGTCTGGCTGGCAAGACCTACTAAAGACTGAAGTAAGAGCAGCTGAATTTACAGAAAGCCTGAGTCATTCCGGGTCCTCACTGGGTTTCAGCAGAGGCTGCCTATGGGTGCTGGAGGGGAAGAGTGGAGAGGGCCCCTAGCCACCCTCACTCTCTAGGTACAGGCACACAATGCAAGCTGAAAGCTGAAGGCAGGACAGTGATTTCTTTCTAAATTTGCCCCAGTGTACCTGCTCCCTTTCTGTGTTTGCAGCACTGCTTTGTTCCACATTATATTACAGCTGTATCCAGACAATTCTGCTATTTTTTCCCCCACAAACACATTCTTGAAATAGCTCATATTTTTAAAAACTATGTATGGAAAATAATAGGACCAGATTTTTTTTAATGTGGTATGTGCATATAACGGAATATTATTCAGCCTTAAAACAGAAAGAAATTGTGACATGTGACAACACGCATGAACCTGGAGAAGACAATGCTAAGTGAGATAAGTCAGACACAGAAACACAAATACTGCATAATCCCGTTTGCATGAGATATCTAATAAAATAGTCATGAGATATCTAATAAAACTCATGGAAGCAAGGAACAGGATTGTGGGTGTTGGGGCTGGGGAGAAGGGGAAACAGGGAGATGCTAATTGAGGAACAGAAAATTTCAGTTACACAAAATGAGTAAGTTCAAGAGGCCTGCTGTGCAACATTGTGTCTACAGTTGACAATACCATTATGCTATACACTTGAAGTTCCCAGAGAGTAGTAGATCTCATAGTAAGAATTCTTAACATAACACTGAAAAAGAAAAAAAAAAGAAAGAAAATAACAGAATTTAAAGGAAATGAGCTCTGGAAGATCACTCAAAATCTATATAAACTTTTCAACCAGAGTGTTAACAGAAACAATTAAATCATAATAAAAATACTAGCACAGCTTAAATATTGAATAATCAAAGATTTTACCCTAAAAAAAATAAAAACTGAGGGTTACTTGTTAAAAGGGGAAAGAAGATAAGAAAGCACTGAGGCTCTCAAGCATGAAGGCAAAAATAAAATGCCCAAAGATGGGGGAAAAAAGTCACAAAATAAGCACTTCCTAACACATAGCACATAGCCAAATCAAGTTAAGAGGAAGGGAAGAGAAAGAGATGGACGTAGATAGGTGGCTTGCACCCTTTACCTGTGTTCATGTTCTTTGTTTTGACAGCTGTTACACGAGCGAAGAAAACTTCCTCATCATACTATCATCACTGCCCTATTTACAAATGAGTTACTTCGCATCAAAGAAACACACATCATAGCAGGACACATTATACCTATCTTAATTAAACTATAAAGTCTTTGTGGGCATATCACCTGTTTTTGTATCCTCAGTACCAATACATACGAGGCACATTATAAGTGTCAAAATGATATCAGAAAATGAACAACCCAATCAAAAAGTGGGCAAAAGAACTAAGTAGGCATTTCTCCAAAGAAGACATACAGATGGCTAATAAACACATGAAAAGATGCTCAACATCATTCATTATCAGGGAAATGCAAATCAAAACCACAATGGGGTATCATCTCATGCTGGTCAGAATGGCCGCCATCAAAGTCTACAAACAATATATATTGGAGAGGGTGTGGAGAAAAAGGAACCCTCTTACACTGCTGGTGGGAATGCAAGTTAGTACAGCCACTATGGAGAACAATGTGGAGATTTCCTTAAAAAAACTGTAAACAGAACTGCCATACAACCCAGCAATCCCACTGCTAGGCATACACACTGAGGAAACCAGAATTGAAAGACACACGTGTACCCAATGTTCATCGCAGCACTGTTTACAATAGCCAGGACATGGAAGCAACCCAGATGTCCATCAGCAGATGAAAGGATAAGGAAGCTGTGGTTACATATACACAATGGAATATTACTCAGCTATAGATGAGGTGGATGAAACTGGAGCCTATTATACAGTGAAGTAAGTAGAAAGAGAAACACCAATAAAGTATATTAACACATATATGTGGAATTTAGAAAGATTGTAACGATGACCCTATATGCAAGACAGCAAAAGAGACACAGATATAAAGAACAGACTTTTGGACTATGTGGGAGAAGGTGAGGATGGGATGATTTGAGAGAATATCACTGAAACATGTATAGTACTATATGTAAAATCGATGACCAGTACAAGTTTGATGCATGAAGCAGGGTACTCAAAGCCAGTGATCTGGGACAACCCAGAGGGATGTGGGAGGGAGGGAGGTAGAAGGGGGTTCAGGACATGTGCACCTGTGGCTGATTCATGCTGCTGCTGCTAAGTCACCTCAGTCGTGTCCGACTGTGTGTGACCCCACAGATGGCAGCCCACCAGGCACCCCCGTCCCTGGGATTCTCCAGGCAAGAACGCTGGAGTGGGTTGTCTCCAATGTATGCATCCATGCTTAGTTGCTTCAGTTGTGTCCGACTCTGTGTGACCCCATGGATAGCAGCCCACCAGGCTCCTCTGTCCACGGAATTCTCTAGGCAAGAGTACTGGAGTGGGTTGCCATTTCCTTCTCCGGGATTCATGTTGATGTATGGCAAAAACCACCATGATACTGTAAAGTAATTATCCTCCAATTTTAATTAATTACTTAATTTTAAAAGTCAAATTGATTCTTTTTCTTTAAAAATATATTTAACATTTAAATTTTTTTCAAAACATTTTTAACATTAAAAAGAAACATGTAACAACAAAAACTGTACATCTTCTCCAACATTCTTGCTCATGATATCCCAAATCTGAGCAACAGTACTAAGTAAGTAAAAGTCAGAAAGGGAAAAAAAAAAGTAAAAAGATTCTGATAATTGAAAAGAGCTTTCAAAATATATTGAGAAGACAGGTAAAAGGAACCAACATTCTAGAACATTCTTACAATGTGCAAAATTCAGAATGAGAAGACAAGGGCAGATCCAGGCAAGAACTTTTAAAAATTATGTGTTAATATTCTCTGGTGTGTTAGTTGCTCAGTTGAGTCCAACTCTGCGATCCCATCAACTGTAGCCCCCCAGACTTCTTTGTCCATGAAATTCTCTAGGCAAGAACACTGGGGTGGGTAGCCATTCCCTTCTCCAGGGGTTCTTCCTGATCCAGTGATTGAACCTGGGTCTCCTGCGCTGGGGTCAGATTCTTTACTGTCTGAGCCACCAGGCATATTCTGACACATTTTATTTGAAAATATTCAGAATTCCTTTAAAAATGTCTTTCTCTACCACATTACTGCACATAGCATGGTTAACAGGTGGTCTATGAATACTGTAGGAATCCCATTTGAGCCTATCAGAACCTGCCCACACTTTAATGATAAAAAAATCCACAGTGGCAGCCTGCCACCACACTGTCGAGTCCTCTGATAACTGCCCCAGGGAAACGTGCCCTTCCCTGGCTGGTATAAAATAAACTCGGCACGTAAAGATTCACAAAACCCATCGTGTCTTCTACATTTTTACACATCCCAGAACCTGGGCAAAAGTAGTTACCATCACCATTACTCATACGTACGGTTTTACACCTAACAAAAAAAAGCTAGTCAAAGTCTACACAGGAAGAGTAATTTCCCAATTACCTAAAGTCATCCAGGGTTTCCTGTATCATGTTCTGAATAAAACGGATCTGAACAGATGACAATGGTGCATTTGGCCGACTATTTCCAATGGTATCAACAATTTTTTCTGATAATGAACTAGCAACTCCAGCAGTGACAGAGGATGCTATCTTTGGATCTGAAATAAAAATTTGAGAAAATATTAATAGCTTGGACTAAGAGACATCAAATACTTCTAAATATGATTCAGCATGAGAAAGCCTGAAAAACTGGCAACCCCCCCCTCCCCACAGTGCTCCTATGACATTTAGAAAAATTCACTGTCTGGAATACAAGTCTTAGAAACTTTCTATGACATTATTTCTAACAGTCATTCATATATATATATATATATATATACACACACACACACACATATATACATACGTGTATATATATATATATAAATTGCCAACTGTCTAATGTAATGACATCTGACAGAGGAATTAAGTCTTAAAGGATCTCTGAACCATTTTCTCTTACAAAAAACGAATGTGACAGCTGCTGGATAAACTAAGACTATTAGAAACAAACAGAAGGGACATAGGAGTAAAGTAGTTCTCAGGCAAAGCCCTACAGTTTAAGCTAATGCAATATATCCACAGAAACCTCAAATACAGATATCTATATAAAAGAGCTCCTTCTATACAAAGAATTCTTTTGTATAGATAACCTATCGCTAAACCTAATATTGCTTTAAATGTGACCAAGTTTTTAGGGTCTCTGCCATGAACTCTACACAGACAGAACTTTAATATGGAAAAAGAAAAAGACATTTTCAGGTAGTTAATGACCCAATATTATATTCCTATCTGTACCACAGTAGACAAGACACTTACATATTGGATTGAAAATGAAATTCATACCCAAAGAATACCAAATTAATGTGGTTGAATTTAACCTTTCATTTTACTGTCTTCTAGTAAGAGAGTCACACACTAAGTGTCACAAATTTTAAATTTCTTTAACTTTCTCATCTGTGATCACTGACTGTCAACTTATCCTTTACAAGTTAAATAATGGGAGTTTTCAACTTAACACTTAAACATCAGAAGTTTTATGTTCTTACTTGGAGTTGAGGATCCATTGCCTGGAGGTTCATTTATTAACTGGGCTTCAATTTCTTTTTCTGGCTTTTCAAATTTCTCAGGGCTTCTTGTTTGGTTAGATGATGGAGAGGCATTTAGATTTCCAGTTTCAGCACCGGAGATCAACTTTGCAAACTTCACATTTAAAATAAATAATTAATATATAAATTCTGGTTTTATCCAAAGGACCTACTGTAAAGCACATGGAACTCTGTTCAATGTCATGTGGCAGCCTGGATGGGAGGGGAGTTTGGGGGAGAATGGATACACGTATATGTATAGCTGAATCCCTTTGCTATTCACCTAAAACTATCAACATTGTTTGTTAATTGGCTATACCCCAATACAAAAGTTAAAAAAATTCTGGTTTTATCCATATTACCCATATAATTTGTATCTACTTTTCTCTATTTTCCCCCAGTAAATAGGGTCAGAAAAAGGAAGAATAGAAAAGAATCTTGAAGGAGAAAAGAAAATGTTGCTAGGGCCATGGCAAAATAACTAACTTTACTGGTCAAAAACAATTTTGATGATTTTGATGATGACAAGGAAAAGCTTATTTACTAAGAATCTGCTGTTGAATATCATTTAAGATGGCAATCACAGGCCAAAAAATAAATCCCCAAACTCTCATGGGATAAACTAGTTAGGAATATTTGAAAAATAAGTCAAAAGATTTTCATATTTCTTAAATATCTTCTCAATACCATTCTAAAAGATAAATATGAAAATAGACATACTAAACAATAGACCCTACTAGATTACAGCAGAAGGTAATGATGATGAATCACATTCTCAGCACCGTCAATTTGCTTTAAGACTTAGGGTAAAAGCACCAACTTGGTGCTTTGTGCTGCAATGGAAATACAATCTAAAAGAATTCAAGGATAAAATATTCTTACAGACAGTTAAATCAAGTATCTTGTCTTAGGGAAAAAACAGTGTAAGATTATACCTGCTGTTACCTCCAACATATCCAAAGACAGATTTCAAAAGTGTTCTTCAGTTTTTAACATGTGACATCAAGATTTAAGAATATTTTCCAGCTAGTAAGTGCACAGCACTGTCAATAATTAGGACATATCCAGTGGCAGCTGCCTGCTTTCTAGTGATGAGATGCATTATACTTGCTAGTAATAAACACACGCAGTGAGTTCAATATCATTTACAGGCAGATACCTGCTTGAAGGAGTCTTTAGATTCCTGTTTTCCCAGATACATTTTCTTAGATTCAGCTGTCAGATCATGATTTTCATTTTCTTCTTTCCCAGGAGACCCCATAAAGACATTAAGAGGACTAGAATGCAATACTGAAGTGCTTGAAACTACTGGATTTTTTCTTGGAGGAAACACTGAGTTCAACTGTGGTAGAAAGTCAAGGCCTGAAAAAGAAAAGAAAAAAGCCAGCACTTACATGCACTGTCCCCCAGTCTTGGATATTTAAGAAAAGCACNATATATATATATATATATATACACACACACACATATATACATACGTGTATATATATATATAAATTGCCAACTGTCTAATGTAATGACATCTGACAGAGGAATTAAGTCTTAAAGGATCTCTGAACCATTTTCTCTTACAAAAAACGAATGTGACAGCTGCTGGATAAACTAAGACTATTAGAAACAAACAGAAGGGACATAGGAGTAAAGTAGTTCTCAGGCAAAGCCCTAGAGTTTAAGCTAATGCAATATATCCACAGAAACCTCAAATACAGATATCTATATAAAAGAGCTCCTTCTATACAAAGAATTCTTTTGTATAGATAACCTATCGCTAAACCTAATATTGCTTTAAATGTGACCAAGTTTTTAGGGTCTCTGCCATGAACTCTACACAGACAGAACTTTAATATGGAAAAAGAAAAAGACATTTTCAGGTAGTTAATGACCCAATATTATATTCCTATCTGTACCACAGTAGACAAGACACTTACATATTAGATTGAAAATGAAATTCATACCCAAAGAATACCAAATTAATGTGGTTGAATTTAACCTTTCATTTTACTGTCTTCTAGTAAGAGAGTCACACACTAAGTGTCACAAATTTTAAATTTCTTTAACTTTCTCATCTGTGATCACTGACTGTCAACTTATCCTTTACAAGTTAAATAATGGGAGTTTTCAACTTAACACTTAAACATCAGAAGTTTTATGTTCTTACTTGGAGTTGAGGATCCATTGCCTGGAGGTTCATTTATTAACTGGGCTTCAATCTCTTTTTCTGGCTTTTCAAATTTCTCAGGGCTTCTTGTTTGGTTAGATGATGGAGAGGCATTTAGATTTCCAGTTTCAGCACCGGAGATCAACTTTGCAAACTTCACATTTAAAATAAATAATTAATATATAAATTCTGGTTTTATCCAAAGGACCTACTGTAAAGCACATGGAACTCTGTTCAATGTCATGTGGCAGCCTGGATGGGAGGGGAGTTTGGGGGAGAATGGATACACGTATATGTATAGCTGAATCCCTTTGCTATTCACCTAAAACTATCAACATTGTTTGTTAATTGGCTATACCCCAATACAAAAGTTAAAAAAATTCTGGTTTTATCCATATTACCCATATAATTTGTATCTACTTTTCTCTATTTTCCCCCAGTAAATAGGGTCAGAAAAAGGAAGAATAGAAAAGAATCTTGAAGGAGAAAAGAAAATGTTGCTAGGGCCATGGCAAAATAACTAACTTTACTGGTCAAAAACAATTTTGATGATTTTGATGATGACAAGGAAAAGCTTATTTACTAAGAATCTGCTGTTGAATATCATTTAAGATGGCAATCACAGGCCAAAAAATAAATCCCCAAACTCTCATGGGATAAACTATACACGNTACTGGTCAAAAACAATTTTGATGATTTTGATGATGACAAGGAAAAGCTTATTTACTAAGAATCTGCTGTTGAATATCATTTAAGATGGCAATCACAGGCCAAAAAATAAATCCCCAAACTCTCATGGGATAAACTAGTTAGGAATATTTGAAAAATAAGTCAAAAGATTTTCATATTTCTTAAATATCTTCTCAATACCATTCTAAAAGATAAATATGAAAATAGACATACTAAACAACAGACCCTACTAGATTGCAGCAGAAGGTAATGATGATGAATCACATTCTCAGCACCGTCAATTTGCTTTAAGACTTACGGTAAAAGCACCAACTTGGTGCTTTGTGCTGCAATGGAAATACAATCTAAAAGAATTCAAGGATAAAATATTCTTACAGACAGTTAAATCAAGTATCTTGTCTTAGGGAAAAAACAGTGTAAGATTATACCTGCTGTTACCTCCAACATATCCAAAGACAGATTTCAAAAGTGTTCTTCAGTTTTTAACATGTGACATCAAGATTTAAGAATATTTTCCAGCTAGTAAGTGCACAGCACTGTCAATAATTAGGACATATCCAGTGGCAGCTGCCTGCTTTCTAGTGATGAGATGCATTATACTTGCTAGTAATAAACACACGCAGTGAGTTCAATATCATTTACAGGCAGATACCTGCTTGAAGGAGTCTTTAGATTCCTGTTTTCCCAGATACATTTTCTTAGATTCAGCTGTCAGATCATGATTTTCATTTTCTTCTTTCCCAGGAGACCCCATAAAGACATTAAGAGGACTAGAATGCAATACTGAAGTGCTTGAAACTACTGGATTTTTTCTTGGAGGAAACACTGAGTTCAACTGTGGTAGAAAGTCAAGGCCTGAAAAAGAAAAGAAAAAAGCCAGCACTTACATGCACTGTCCCCCAGTCTTGGATATTTAAGAAAAGCACTTAACATAATAGTTATGTTAATAGAGTAAGAAGACATGGGATCTGGATTCAGAAGACAAGTTCACTTGTCAGCTCTACCCCTTACTTCATTTGAGTTTTGGGGGTAAAAGTTGTAAAACTCTTTGTGAGTGTTTAAGTGATCTCTAAGTATGAATGATGATATACACTGCCCTAAATGATGAGGTATAAAAGAGATACTGTATGTGAAGATATGCTGAAAACAGCAAAGCATGATGACTGTTTTAGTCAATAAAATTTTTCAATAAAACTGTCAATTTGGTATGTATCTGTGGTGGATCTTAGTAGACAGCCTCTAAGATGGCTCCTCAAGATCCCTGCCTCCTCCCAAGGATCCACAGCCTCATATAATCACCTCCCTTAGAATGTGGGTTGGACCTAGGAACTTGCTTCTAACAAAGAGCATATAGCAAAAGTGGTGGATCTCACTTCCAAGATCAAGTTATAAACACACTGTGGCTTCCATCTTTTAAAAACTATTTGTTTACTTTGGGCTGTGCTGGGTCTTCACGACTGCCTATGTGCTTCTCACCGCAGTGGCTTTTCGAGTTGAGGCATACAGACAGGCCCTAAGGCATGGGCTTCAGCAGTTGTGGTGCATGGGCTTAGATGCTCCAGGGTATGTGCACTCTTCTTGGAACAGGGATCAAACCTCTGTCCCCTGCATTGGCAGGCAGATTCTTAACCACTGGACCACTAGGGAAGTCCTTAGCTTCCATCCTGAGTGCCCTCTCCATCTCACACCAGCTCTGAGTGAAGTCAGCTGCTATGCTGTCAGCTGCCCACATGAGTAAGGACTGAAATCTTTAGCCAACAGCCACATGAATGAATTTGGAAGCAGATCCTTGCCCAGTCATACCCTGAGATGACTGCAGTCCTGTTGACACCCTAGTTAAAGCATCATGAGATACCTGATGCCAAAGGCATCCAGCTAAGCCATGCTTGGATTCTTAATCCACAATTATGAGATGATAAATATTCTTTTAAGCTTCAAAATGTTAAGGTAATTTGTTACACAGAAGTAGATAACACAAAATCACTTTTAACATTGATAAACAATACTTCTCAACGGTTCTTACCATCTCCTTTGCCTATGGACTCATCAACTCCTTTGTTAATTACAGCATCTATAATAAAATTAGAAAATAAAATTTAAAAAATAATGCAAAAGAAGCCACAGCGATTTAGGTTTCCTATCCATTCCCTAAAGTGTTCAGAGACTAAAAATTTTAATAAAGAAAAATCTAAATGAACATAAAGCTAGTACTCCTAAGAATTCTTTTCATTCTTTTACCTTCATGCATAGTAGCAAATATGAAAAGATAATTCTGTGATATAGAGTCATTTAATGAGACAACAAAGTATACAGAAAAAGCACTGGAGAAGGCTCCAAAGACCTGTAATTCAGGTCTGCCTATACCACTTAACAGTTCTGTGACCTTGGACAAGACTTTAATACAATTATGCTTCAGTTTCTACACCTATATAATGGGGACAATGCCCCAACCACCTCAGAAAACTGTCTTAAGGATCAACTGAAATAATGTAAAAATATTTTGCAAACAATACAATGTTAATTAAAAATATAAGGTTTTATCAATATCTTTTCAATGATAGAATACGTTTAAGAATATTTCAATACTGTAATATTATTCATTTATTAAATAACAACCAAAAACTGCTTATCTCAATTTTAATAGATTAACAGAAAAATGGGGAAAAGTCATTTAAAAATTCCCCAGAAATTCAAATGGCCAATGAATTGTCATACATGATTACCACGAGTAGGACTTTCATCCATATCTCCATTCATTCATATCTCTGTCTGCATGTGTGTATTACATCTAGTAATCATACAACACACATTTTTAGAAGTTACTCATTTTTTCCCAACAAAAGCAAAAGTATTATTTAAAAGATGAAGAAATTGAGGAAAAAAGATTAAGCCTTTTACCTAAGTAGTACTGACTCTTAGAGGTTAAAATTCAAACCTCCTGACAGTGAAAACCAGTACTATATTTAGTATCCACATTTTTTCTTATTAATATCAAACTCTAATAAATGGAAGGGCATATGGCTCAAATTTTAATCATATCTTCTTTAAACAGCAAAAGCAATTAAAAGGGAGTTTATATCCTGTACTTTACCATCAAACACCATTAAAGATTTTATTTATAACTCAACCACTTCCAAAAAGCCCCTTCAATTAAAATATTAAATTCAAATTAAAAATTACTCCAGCGATTCTCATAAACAAAGCTCCCCAGTTGGGTACCAAACTCCAAAACCTTTCTGACCTCCAGCCCAAGCCACTTCTACCTGCTTTGCCCGTATCTTTCCTCTCCTTACCCCTCAACTATGTAGTATTACCTCTCTTCATTCTGAAAGAAAGGAATCCTTCCTCTTTTATTACATAGAAGTAGGAATTTGGGAAATTTAAGGAGTCATTTTCAAGCCAAGGTAAGGGAGAAGACACTCAATAATCCTGTACCACTACATATATATTTATCCTTTCCACTTATGAAATTAGTTGAAGAAAATTTTGAAAGACAATTTTAAAGTAAAAAATTAAATTTTATAAGATCATGAGTTCAGCTCAGTTCAGTCGCTCAGTCATGTCTGACTCTGCGACCCCATGAATTGCAGCATGCCAGGCCTCCCTGTCNCAATCCATGGGGTCGCTAAGGGTCAGACACGACTGAGGGACTTCACTTTCACTTTTCACTTTCATGCATTGGAGAAGGAAACGGCAACCCACTTCAGTGTTCTTGCCTGGAGAATCCCAGGAATGGGGGAGCCTGACAGGCTGCCGTCTATGAGGTTGCACAGAGTCGGACACGACTGAAGTGACTTAGCAGCTGCTTTTTAATATGCTGTCTAGATTGGTCATAACTTTCCTTCCAAGGAGTAAGCATCTTTTAATTTCATTGCTGCAATCAACATCTGCAGTGATTTTGGAGCCCAGAAAAATAAAGTCAGCCACTGTTTCCCCATCTATTTGCCATGAAGTGATGGGACCGGATGCCATGATCTTCGTTTTCTGAATGTTGAGCTTTAAGTCTACTTTTTCACTCTCTTCTTTCATTTTCATCAAGAGGCTCTTTAGTTCTTCTTCCCTTTCTGCCATAAGGGTGGTGTCATCTGCGTATCTGAGGTTATTGATATTTCTCCCAGCAATCTTGATTCCAGCTTGTGCTTCCTCCAGCCCAGCGTTTCTCATGATGTACTCTGCATATTAGTTACATAAACAGGGTGACAATATACAGCCTTGATGTACTCCTTTTCTTATTTGGAACCAGCCTGTTGTTCCATGTCCAGTTCTAACTGTTGCTTCCTGACCTGCACACAGATTTCTCAAGAGGCAGATCAGCCTGTCTGGTACTCCCATCTCTTTTAGAATTTTCCACAGTTTATTGTGATCCACACAGTCAAAGGCTTTAGCAAAAAAAAAACCAAAGTGGTAAATGTGCATTAAATGTGCTCCAAAACTTTGGCCACCTGATGCAAAGAGTTGACTTATTCAAAAAGATCCTGATGCTGGGAAAGACTGAGGGCAGGAGAAGGGGATGACAGAGGATGAGATGGTTGGGTGGCATCACAGACTCAATGGACATGAGTTTGAGCAAACTCTGGGAGATTGCAAAGGATAGTGAAGGCTGGCCTGCCACAGTCCATGGGGTTGCAAAGATCGGACACAACTGAACGACTGAACAACAATAACATAGCCACATTTATTTAAGAATGTATTTCAATATCAAATGGCAAATTTCAAGTGTAAAACCACAACTACTTTTGCACCAACCTAATAGTAAGTAGGCGCCAGGGAAGGTGCTGAATATCCCACAATGCTCAAGACAGCTCCCCACAACCAAGACTCACCCAGCTCAAAATGCGAAGGCTTAGAAACCCTGCTCTAGACACTGAAGTAATTTTAAAGCAAATTAATCATGTTGCTTTAAAAATATACAAATTTAGTTATATTCTGAAGAAAATAACATGGCATGCATGTTAAAATAAAGATGAAAAATCATCAACATGCTACCCTCAACATTCATCACCCGGAAGTACTCTAAAGACTCATCAAGTTTTTTCTGCACGTGGGAAGAAGAAGAAATTTTACCTTGTTAGACAACAAATATACAATCTCTAGATCTTTTAATATTCATCAGAGGTCTATGCAAATCACAAATATGGCTACCTGTCAAATAATTATTTGTTACTAAATTAAGAAATGAGCATGTTATACTTACTTCTTACTTGAAGTGTCATAGAGAATGATTCTTTTATCCAAGCCCACAGTTACAAACAGCAGTTCATTGACAGGAGAAAAACAGATGCCTGAAGCTGGAGCTTTATGTGTACTGTCAAAGTTATGGTATGGACTCTGACTATTCACATCCCAGAGAGTTACTATTCCATTATCTGAAACACTGCCCAGGAGTGATTTCTTAAATAAGGAGTACTTCACGTGACGAATAGACTAGGAAAATAAAAATAACTTTTATGTAATTGTAAGCATATGTAAGAGCATTTTATATAAGGTAAAAATAATAGCCAAATACCAACCATATTATTCACAAGGGATTCAGAACTTCTCTGGTTTATGGCATAACAGGTTTCATAATCAGGACAACCATAAAATCATTTAGTGGGTTGCTGCTGTTGCTGCTGCTAAGTCGCTTCAATCATGTCTGACTCGGCACAACTATAAGGTCCTAATTCTAGTAATTGAACAGTACTCATGATTCTATTATGTCAGAGTAGAGTTACTTCAATCACCTCTTTTACAGAAGAAAAATACAATATACTGAGGTAAACTATACTAATTCATCAGGATTAGAACATTCCAGCTAAATAAAAGACCCAGTCACAGTCAGATCATGAATAAGCATAAGGCAACACTGGTAGAGAATAAGTAATAATAGCCTGTATTTGTTTTCAATATATATTTTTGATATTTTATATATTTCTTTGACTCTGATGTGCTGGCAGTTCTACAGTAGAAGCACAATAAAAAATTAACTAAATATAAAGGGGGTATTGGCAACACTCTAGACTGGGGATGGCCTACCATTCTTTCAAAAGCGTTGGCCTGAGGGCAACGCTAGCCTTTCTCTAAAACACTCATCTCTGGAGGCAGTGGAGACTTTTTTCAGTTTCTGCTGGACAAGAATAAACAAAGATCCAGTTTGAGTAAGCAGGTCTTCTGAGACTGAAAGTGGATGAATTTTATCTACTTTTACTAAAGTGTTACTTCCTAACTTGGCTGATACTATCATTTATTGTGTTGAGAATTAAATATTTCACAATCACCTGATTTTTTACATTTAAGCAAAATAAAAGTATAGAAATCAATATTAAGCAGAATCCACAAGATTGGGAAACAAGCTACAAGACACTTTTATTTATAGTCTCAAGGAAAGCAATGAATCATTGAATGAATCATAGTTGCCAGTTATCAGCTACACATACAGGTCCCACATAAAACTGCCACAGAACAAAAGTCAAACCTGAAGGCTTTTTGTTTGTTCTGTCTAATCTAACAGACTTCGAAAAGACTTAAAATTTGAAATTTAGATTCCACTAGCTTTTACATAATAAAAACTCATATTCTACTTCTAAGATTTTCAAAATAGTAAGTATTAGCCCTCAACAACAACAACAAAAATATGTAAGAATAACATAAAACAAATTCTGTCTAAGGAAACCAAGTATTTGCAACCTGTCACCTAAAGGTAAGATAATTACTATGTTGTTTAATCGCTAAGTTGTGTCTCTCTGCAACCACATGGACTGTAGCCCATCAGGCTTCTCTGTCCATGGAATTTCCCAGACAAGAATACTGGAGTGGGTTGCCATTTCCTTCTCCAGGGGATCTTATTGGATCAAGGATAGAACTCACGTCTCCTGCATTAGCAGAAGGACTTTCCCGCTGAGCCATCGGGGAAGCCTTTTATACACATAACACATTCTCATAAATATTAATATATACAGTATCCCTTCAATTCCATTTCTCCCTCTTCTTCACTCACTTGTCTTCTTTCAAGCACCAATCATCTATTACCTGCTGCTACTGCTGCTAAGTCACTTCAGTCGTGTCCGACTCTATGCGACCCCATAGATGGCAGCCCACCAGGCTCCCCCGTCCCTGGGATTCTCCAGCCAAGAACACTGGAGTGGGTTGCCATTTCCTTCTCCAATGCATGAAAATGTAAAAGTGAAACTGAAGTCGCTCAGTTGTGTCCGACTTTCAGTGACCCCATGGAATGCAGCCCACCAGGCTCCTCCTGCCTATTTCCATTCTCAGTATCTTGCTATCTACCCTTCATACTATTGCAGCAATAACTTCTTCAAAGCCGGAAATCGAACGTAATTCTGTCTTGCCTAAAGTCCTTGTAACTGGAGGACTCTGAGAAGACAGAGGTTACGACCGTGGCAGGGTTTTTCAATCTCCCTAAGTCCCTCCATTTGTATGTGTATATGTGCACAAGCAGGCCTAAGACTGCTTATCCTTATAAAGTCCTGCTTTCAAGGTTGGCCCTTGGCTGGAGTCTTCAAACTTGGATTTTTTGGTGGTTCCCACCACCCTAACTAAAGACAGTGGCTCACTGACTGATGAAGAGTGGCTCACTGTGCCCAAACTGTTTGTGCAAAAGATATGGTTTATGACTGAACCATGGATGAACACCTGCTATCCTTATTAGAATTTGGAATTTCAGTACATGCTAGGCAAAGGATCTCAAGATAACCAGCCTCCAACAAAGTCCCTGGCCAATCAGTCTCTAACAAGCTTCCCTGGTAAACCATATTCCATATATGCTCTCACAATTTGATCCTGGAAAAATTAAATACATCTACTCCACTAAGAGAAGACTCTTGGAAGCTCATGCCTGGTTTCCTTGGGACTTCACCCTATGCACCTTTTTCCCTTTGCTGACGTGCTTCACTTCCTTCCACCGTAATATATCATAGCCATGAACAACACTTCTCTACACTGAGTCCTGTGAGTCCTCCCAGGGAATCATCAAACTTGGTCTTAGGAATCCCAGCACAGACCATAAGTATAATGTGTGAATGTGTATGTGTTACAGATGGCAAACCAGATAGCAAAACTAAAACCCCATGAACAACATTTACAGTAAAACTAGGCCATTTCAGGTATCCCCATGAGCCCCAAAATACCCTAGCAGATCAAACATATAACAGCCATAGTCCTTCATAGTATCAGTATCTGTGCAGGAGGAAGCAGAGGGAAATTATAGTGACTGAGAAAGATTTGAGAACAGGAAAAGCCCCACATAGACAAAATGTATCCATGGGAAAGTATGGTGGCCAATCTGACAATATCAGCTAAACCAGGAATATCCATAGAATCAGCATTAGTAGTTCTGTCCAAGAAGTTTGCAGAAAGGTCTGAAGGGCTAGAACACCCCCAAAACTGTCCAGCCAAGGCATCTCCTTCCCAGGTCAGGGCTCCATACTGAGGAGACAATACTAGCAGTGGAAACAAACCTGAACAGACTGGAGTCAAGATAGTTGAAGCAAAGTGAAAATTCACATACAAGTCCGGGAGCAGAACAAAACCAAGCAATCTCAGAAGAGTTACCCTCTAAACTCCATCTCTGTTGTGGAGTTGAGGGAAACTGACTTCACAGATGAACCCCAGACAAAGTTATTATGAAAACAAAGAGAACAAGAAAGAAGACATTCTCAACAGATGCCCTAAAAGACAGTAAAATGATACAAGACATTAAAAAAAAAAAAAAACAATTAAGTCAGAATTAGAAAACTCAAAAATGAGATGTCAGACTCAGAAAAGAATTAATCCTAAAGATGAAGGCTAAAAAAAAAGAAAAGAAGGCTACATTACATAACCTTCATTAAATGTATAAGGAATACAGAATGAATAAATATAACAAAAAAGACCTTAAAGATAGGTCAAAAGGAAAGAATTTTGAAAAATCAAAAATAAGGAAAAAAGTTAAAAATGATATGAAAGTAGCAAATCACTGAAGAAGATTCAACAAAGAAAAAACAAAGATAAAGAAAATATCAAATACTAAAAACTGCAATTTAAGAAAACTCCCTGAAAGAAAAAAAGTTTCAAATTAAATATTAACTGATCATACCATGTACCTAAAAATAGCAATACAGAATAACCAACACCAGGACACAACCTAGTAGAATTACTGGATTTTAAAGGGAAAAAAAATCCTCTGCACATATAGGAAAAGGAACAAGTAACTTATAAGGAAAAAAAAATACTTAAATTATGATCAGACATTTGAGACCAAAAATGATAAGAATAACACACTTTAATTCCACAAGGAAAGAAAATGTGAGCCTGCTACAGAGTTACACTGAAAGAGAATTTTTAGTCTCAAAGAAAAAGTCAAAAGCAGAAAACATACACTTATAGAAATAGTATTAACATATGTTATTCACTGTGATTATAAAAATTTGGAAAGTACCTAAAGAATAGGATTATCTAAATAAACTGTGGCATTTGAACAATGGAATATTATATAGACACTAAAAATTATAATTGTGAACACTAGCAGTATGAGAATATCTAGGCTAGAACACTAATAAGAAAAAGCAGAAGACTGAACCAATGGAACAATTATAAATTTATGGAAGGAAGACAGAGCTATACAGATAAACTGCAAGAAAACATTCTTCAAATCACTTCCTATTAAAGAAAATTTAGAAAATAAAAACCAAAGGACAAAATGATACTTTAAGAAGCAATATATAAAAGACATGGAAGTTTGTTTTATACCACATGTCAATCACGAAACTGCTCAAATACATAATATAAAGGCTAGAAAAGTGGACGAATACTAAGGAAATATATTGAGATAATCAAGGACATTTTATACCATAATACACAACTGTATACCAATGTCCCCATATAACATAAAGGAAACCACTACTCTAGATACAAAGCTTTGTAGTAAGTCAAACTTCTTGAGTGCCAAAGTTCAGATATAAATAAAACCAGTCAACCAAACTGGAATTAAACTCATTTTTTTATAAAATAATTATTTTTAAAATGTAACTAATAATTATTTACCAGATCTCTATACTCCAAATGCTTATTAATATTTACAGAACTTATACCTAAAATGTCAAAAATTTCACGGAAGAAAATGGACTTATTTAATATACACTGAAAATGTTATATTTAAAATCTCAGATATTACATTCAAAGATCACTTTAAATCTAAGGAATCAATAAAATATCCACATTTTAACTGCTTTCAAAAAGGCTGCAGTCTGAGAAAGGCAACACAGGTTAACCTATTGGTGAGCCTAAACTGCTGAACTTGCCAAATAGTGACTTGCAATTATAATCTAAGGAGTGCCTCAGCCCTGGCAGCTCTACAGAAGCAGTAAGGCTTTTTGCCCCTGCAGATAGACACTGTGATCCACAGAAAACTAATAGCTTCAATTCAGCTCAGACACTTCAAAGTAAGATTCTAAATATATTCAGGCAATCTCATTTCTAATATGAAATTCAGTATAAAGATTCAGTGAGACTCCGTGGTTCTGTCACTTTTGCTAAGAAAGCAATTTGATGATTTTTAAAGATTTCAAATTCTTGACTGCTCATAGAAACAAAATTAGAAATTTTAAATTTAATCATTAGATGTGACCTACCTACTATTTTTCTCAATAACCCAAACCGTATAGTAAAACTGATCAGCATAGGAACTTGGCTGGATGACAGTATACTGGAATTGGATTATGTCAATTTTTAGAGTTGCAATTTTTATGAACATTGTTTGAATGTCTGAAATGAGTATTTAATATACTTTAAAACGTAAATGAATTTTGAGGAATAAATTTTTAAAACTCCATAGATTTCAATTATGCTGCCTGCAAAATGGAAATGTAAATATGCAGAATCATAACTTTGACTTTCTTCACTAAGAAAACAGACTGCACACTTACATACATAGAGACCAACTGGTATTTACAGAGAGCCCACGCACTCTGCTTTAATGGTGTAGAGAAAAAATGAACTAATATAGTACACGAAAAATATATAAACATTTGTTCCAGGAAAAGAGAAAAAAACCAACATGCTCCAGTTTGATTTCTTCACCTTCTTAACACTCTCCTTACTCTACGTTGCTCTAAAACACAAATTATGATTACTGAGGTCAAGTTACAACTGGTTAATCTGGCGGGAATGCATTAAATATTCCCTTGAAATACAATACACTAGTATTGTATACACTTGAAACACAATAAATAGTGGTAGGAATTCTATAAAGGTAATAACCTCTACCTGGAATGTTCTCCAAACCCTCTCATCACCTACACTTACCCCAGTGGCAGTCAAATGGTCTTTGCAATAAATAATGCTGGCATAAGCATATACCTGTATGGAAAGATGAATCCCATCTCACACCACATGCAAAAACTACTTTGAAATGGAGCACAATAGACATAAATGTAAGAACTTCTGTTCATTTTTTAAAGGCATTAAGAGAGTGAAAAGGAAAGCCATAGGCTAAAAGAGAAGACATATGTAACATGTATATCCAAAGGATGACTCCATCTGGAAAACAGAATGAACTATAAATCAATCAGAAAAAACACCCCCAAACAAAAAGGAACAGACTTGAATAGTCACTTCACAAAAGAAAGTACAAAAATGTGCCCAATTCATTCAACAGAGAAATCCAAATTAAAACCACCATGAGATATAATTACACGGCTATTAAAGTGGCTGAAGTGAATAAGCAAGACAATACTTGATATGAGCAAAAACGTGGAACAGCTGGATCTCACATACATTGCTTATAGACATATACAATGGCACAAGCACTTTAAAAACTTTTTGAGAATTTTTAATGAAGTAAAACTTAATGACTACCCTAAGACCCAGCAATTTCACCCCTGAATATTTACTCAAGAGGAAAGAAAACATATTCACAAAAAGACTCATATGAGAATATTCAGAGTAGCTTTCTCACAGTAGATACAAATGAGAAATAGCTCATACGTCCATCAACAGTAGAGTGGATAAATGGTGGTATATCCTTATAATGGAACACTTCACAGGAGTTAAAGCAGTATAAACTACCATTCGATGCAACAAACATAATGAAGACCAAAAGACACCAGACACACACAATTCTTTTAAGATATATGAGGTAGTGACTGGAAAGGGTTAAGAGGGAGACCTATGGTATGCCAGAAATGTTCTGTATCTTAATTTTGGTAAGATGTAGGTACACACGTGTATGCATGTATAAAAATTAATCAAGCTGTATATTTAAGATATATGTACTTTATTGTATGCATCTTGTACATATCTCTATTTTTAAAACTGTAATATTTTATAGAGAATAAGGCCAAGAGCAATAACCAAAACTCTCTAGTAAAATACAGTAAAAACTTAAATACATGGCAGTATCTAACCTAATATTTATGTTACTGAAAAGTCAACGAGAACTTATACATCTAAATTTATCATGCTTCTAATATATCATGCTTCTTCCAAAGAAGAGGAAGAGAAAAAGAGAAAGAGAAGAAAGAAGGAAGAAGAGAAGGAAAGTTGGGGGAGGGAGAAGAGGAAGGAGGGAAGGGGGAGGGGAAAGAAAAGAGAAAGGAAAGGAGGAAGGAGATGAAAAAAGAGAAGAAAAGACTACACTGTTTCTTTAAAAAGCAAATCATCTATTTGAACACTAGATTTTTTTTCCAAAAGTTCCAACATCTATGGGCTTAGGTTTTATGTCTCAGTTATAATAAAAATAATCAAAAAATTATAAAAACAAAATATTACTTCCTATCTTTATGGCCATATTAATCATTCTCTGTGGTAAATCACTTATCCTCATCCATAAAATGCAGAAAATGAGATTACCTCTATAGGCTTTTTTCAGTTCAAGGATTCTATGGTTCTGACATTCAATTAATCAAAATATTCTGACTAGTTCCCTGTCTTCCAAAATAAAAGCCAAGCCTTTGGTCTGGCATTCAAAGTCCCATATCAACATTAGCTCNAAGAAAAGAGAAAGGAAAGGAGGAAGGAGATGAAAAAAGAGAAGAAAAGACTACACTGTTTCTTTAAAAAGCAAATCATCTATTTGAACACTAGATTTTTTTTCCAAAAGTTCCAACATCTATGGGCTTAGGTTTTATGTCTCAGTTATAATAATCAAAAAATTATAAAAACAAAATATTACTTCCTATCTTTATGGCCATATTAATCATTCTCTGTGGTAAATCACTTATCCTCATCCATAAAATGCAGAAAATGAGATTACCTCTATAGGCTTTTTTCAGTTCAAGGATTCTATGGTTCTGACATTCAATTAATCAAAATATTCTGACTAGTTCCCTGTCTTCCAAAATAAAAGCCAAGCCTTTGGTCTGGCATTCAAAGTCCCATATCAACATTAGCTCTTACTTTTCTTTTTTCTCACATTAGCCCTAAATAAAACCCATACACTTTCCTTTCTCTTTGTTTGTATGATTTCCTCCAAATAAAATACTCCTCTCCCAAAATTCTTTATTAATGTATTAAAATCTTTATCTTTAAATGCACTCATCCACTCACATATTTATTGGTGATCTTTCCCATGTAAGGCACAAAGTTAGACAACAGCTGAGGACAAGGAAACAAGACACAGTTCCAACTACTCTGTGGACATGCAAAGAGCTAAACCCAGCACAAGGCAGAATCAAATTACACAGCAGCAAAACAAAACCAAACCCTTAGACTGAGCCTGAGACCCAGCTGAAACTGTCCCTTCTTCAATTTTCTCTCTGTTATTCCCAGTCAGATTGTTTTTTCTCTGCTCTGAACGACCATAAGATTGTTTCTCAACAATCTCTTACTTTCTCATAAACCTCATCATTTATATCTCTATTACCTCAACATACACGAAATCTGAGAAAAGACTTTTTTCTGTATATTTTTAATACTCGTTAAATTTTCCTTGAACACTAAACATAAACTGTTCAAAGAATGATTTTAAGGCTTTTCAAAACTAGAGTGCTCCCATATTTTTATGGCCAAGGTGATTACAATAAAAAGTAAAAGAACTTGCACCTTATGGGAAATTCCTGTGGATAATTTCATGGAAAGTTAGTCAAGAACTAGATTTCTTGAGAAACTAAACTTATTCTTTTAAGAATTTTATAGACTAATTTTTTATAAAGAAAAATTCAGTAACTGACTAATTTTGCTTTATAAAAGCATTTATAAAGTACCTCCTTTATAAAATATAAAGTATTTCCTTAAATACTCCTGTATTAACCTGAAATACATAAATATGCCTTGGTACTGTAAGTATCACATACTTGAAACAAACAAAAAAGAAAACTCTATTTGCCCTGTGCCTAAAAACAAATATTCCATGTCCATCAGAGTATTTATGAACATAAGTATCGGTCTTGTAGCTGACATAGTTTAAGTTATGTGATACTTCTGTAATTGTAATGTCATAGATTAATATCCATGTTTTAGGCTTACTCTATTAATAATTATTTGTGTTTTTTATCTGTAGTTAAGTTCTAGGAGCATGTGACCGTTCAAAGCATAACTCAACTCATATAAGCTCCATCATCTAATATATACTAGTTTTAAAATACTACCATTAAAAAATAGCTACCTGTTAAGTTTTTCAAGCATGCTAAGCGCACATTTTCAATACTTAATTTTAAAAACTTAAATTCATTGCCTTATGTAAGATAATTTAAAATCTCTTATCAACTTTATTTTGAATAAACCCATACTGTACCTGGTTATTACCGTGACCAAAAGGAGTACTAGATAAATTAGTGGTTACACTGTGCAAAATAATTTCACCACTGAGAGATCCAGAAGCAATGTAGCAGTCATTCCAATTATATGTTACACAAGTTACTTCATCTTTATGATCCTGAATGAAAGAAATGACAGTAAATAGAGTGCCACACAACCTTCAAACAGCATATTTTTCATGTTTTTTTGTAAACATTATATATTTGTCAATCTGATATTTGCTTAACATTTTCCTCAAAATAATCTTTAAAAAAAAAAGTACACAAATGAGTAGTACTATCTGATCAGCACGAAGTCCTTTCAGGGAACAAAGATTTATTTTTTATAACCATAACAATGATCAGGCACTATGAAACAAGAGACAAAAAGGAAAGGTAATTTTCCAAATGGCATTATGCCTACATAAACAATTCACTTCCACTGACAAGTAACATTTATTGCAAGTTGACCATTATGAGAGTCCCTGCCCTTGAGAATATTACTGTTCAATTGGGAAGACAGGACATTTAAGTAAACACGCAAATGGCAGAATGAATTCTAAATGATTGGCAGAGGCAAAGTGTCAGAGGAAAGCGAAAGAGGCGTCACCATGAACTGAGTTGACAAAGGAAGCTTTACAGAAGACAGGAAGCCTGAGTTCAACCTTAAAGAAAGTGATTAAGAGGTAAGAAGTTAGGGGAAGGAGAATGAAACCTAACACTGCAAAATGGAAGAGGGCAAAAAAAAAGCCCCAAAGCCGAATTGAGAAAGCATGTTTGAGACTTGATAGACGCTGCTTCCATCTGTTGAGTACCAACTTAGGCTGGAGTTTTAATCATTATTAATATTTAGAACAAGCATGGGAGGCAAAGTCATTTTTTCTATTTTACAGATGAGTTAACTAAGGTTAACAAACTGCAAGCTCACAGAACTGCCAGTGGCAAATCTTGGATTCAAGCTTATTTTCCTCCCATTATACTAGCACTGTCTCCCTGATTTCCATAGGGGAATCCATTTTGAGGAAATAAAACCGTTTAGTTTAGAACAAACTGAGTTCACAAGGATTATGTTTTCCAAGATTAAATTAAAGGCAGCAGCCTAAGAGCACAGTAGTCAGCATAATTTTTAACAATTTGATGTCACATCTTAATAACAGAAACAAACCAATCTTTGTATCTAATAATTAATGTAATAGCAATAATTGTAGCTATAATATTTCACTTATTTTACAACTTTCTCAAATGATCCCTAAAGCATGACAGGAGATGGCTTTACATTTTAGGGAATTCTTTCTCTGTGTAGGTATGTGTGTGTATATATATAATATGTTTAAAATTTCACATATTAAAACTTTTTTGAAAGACAAAAATTGAAACCAATTTTAAAGATGAACTTCCAAATACCAAAACGATAGAAATCCAAAAAAGCAATCACAACCAGAGGCTTTCACAGTGATTCTTTTCATTTTCTGTAACTGCAAAGCTATTTAAAGAAACACTAATTATAAATAGTAAATTATTTTGGAAACATTTTATTACCAAGATGAAAATACACACAAAAATAACAGAAACAGCAACAGAGAACTAAGAAGCCATATCTCCAAACTGATTACCAGATTGAATACTATCATCCCAAAATCCCTCTCATTTTTGCAAAGAGCCTTAAAAAGATCTTTAATGACAATAAGCCGTATTTTTTTAAAAATGAAGGAAGTGGTCCTCTCAAGAGCAGAACAAAGTGAAAAAATAAGGAAAAAGTTTTAACCCCAGCAACAAAATAACATGGTAACATACATGGAAGGAAAAATAAACTCAAAAAAGTAAGCTTTTGCCTACACATCTTTATATTCCCTAACAAATCTAACTTCATTCTGAAGCTGCTTGTTTTTATCATAAAAGCTCAAAATTAAATTTTGGTAATTACTAATAAACACATTTCTGTAAAGATTTTTTTTTTAAGTTGCTTACCTTAAGAGATCGATGAACTCTTTTTGCTTTTAAATCCCAAATATTAACAGTATTATTTAGGCCTCCGCTTACCAAATACATAGATGTTGAGTTTAAACTGACACATGTCTGCTTTTGCTATTTAAAAAAGAAAAGCCATGTTAAGTTAATAGAGACCAGAGCTGACTTTCAATTCTCATCCAACACTTAGTAAGCATGTGAAAAACATCTGAGGGAAATGCTATAGACATGTCCATTCTTGTACTAAAGATTCAGCTCTCATCATCTTCCACAAGGATTCAATAGTCTGCAAAGTGTTCAAACTGGCTTTAAGGAAATCAACCAGATTCATGTTCTTTCCACATAAAGGTGGTGACAGAGGAAGCTTAGGAAACCACCGAGTCTCGGAGTCCCTTTAGGGCTTATGTGCCCTGCATATTGTCCCTTTAACAAAACCTGCTCTTACACTCCACAGAATATCTCGAATTAAAATCAACCCACAGCTCAAAAAATTCTAAAGGTAGAGGAGACTCTGCAGAGTGCCTAGTTTAAACCCTTCAATTTACAGAAGGGGGCAAGTTTTATAAAGAGGACAAGATACTAGTCCCAAGTCAGTGCATCTCCCCAAAATGGACCAAGTCTCAAATATCCTGTCATCAGAAACTAACTCTACACTCCTCCCCCCCACTGTAAGGTCCCATTCATCCAGATACTCAAGGCAGAAGTTAGAAGGAACCTTGATTCCTCGTTCTCCCTCGACTCCGTCTATCAGCAAGTTCTCTAAACTCCAACCGTAAAATAACCCCACAGGGGCCCCCTCTGTCTACCATCACTGCAAGCACCCTGATCCAAAACTTGTCAAAGAACAGCAGCAGCCTCCTAACTGGCTGGCTGTCTTCCACTCTTGCTTCCCTACATTCCATGTTCTAGACATAGAGTGACCTTTATGAAATGTAAATGAGATCATGTGTGTCTTATTTTACAATCCTCAGTGGCTTCCAATCACACCTAAATTCCAAACTCATCATCAACCTGGCTTTCATTGCCCTATTCATCTAGCCCTTTCTTAACTGGTCTCTTACCAGTTTCCTCCCCACCCACTGATTCTCTAGGCACAAGGACCATCTTCCATTCCTTAAATTAATAACACTATATTTGCCTCCAGACTTCTACACAGCTATTCTTGCCTGGAAAGTTAATTCCCCTGAACCTTGGCTTGAATGACTTCACCTGATCAGTAGATATCAACTTAAATACCACAACTTCAGAAGACCCCTTCCTCACCTAATGTAACCTGCTAACTCAGTAACTTATTTCAGCTCTCTGCATTAACAACTTACCACTATCACTGGGTACTGTTTACTCGTTTATTCTCTATCTCTCACCAGAATGTCAGTTTCCTTAGAGGAAAGACCATATCCATGTTCAATAAATATTTATAGAACAAATGGCTAAAAATACAGCAGTAACCAAGTTTTCTCACAATGAGTATGTATGCATGTCATCTATCTGGTGGTATCATCAGTAACTATGCTACAATGTTGCATGGTTGTTTTTTCCTATTAACTTTCAGATACACTATATAGTTACATTAATTATTCTCACTCCAGCTGAACACCATAAGGGGGGGGAAACAGAAATTAATTCCAAAGGGTACATTTTGTGACTGAAGGCAAATTACGTAGCTCTAGGCAAGTAATCTCATCTTTCTGAGCCTACAGTTCTACCTTTGAGAAATGAAAGATGAAGACCAGATCTACTGTTATTGATAGTCCATGCATTTCAAAAACATCCTCTGCTCAAGAGAGCACCAGATTCTTAAAAGGGTGCAGATGGCCCCCTCTCTCTCCCCTAAGATTTCTTCCAGCTTTGAGATTCTAACCAAGTCAAATTATTAACACAAAAAAATATCAGGGGCACATTACATCAATATTTCAGTATGGTCACTATAATTCTCTTGCAGACATCATTTGAGGAATTAACTTTGGTCTAAATAGACTAATAAAATTTAGAATCTGGTTATTACTGCAGATAGGAGTTTACCTTTAAATAAAATAATTAAGAATAGTATCCATCACAGATCAATATATTACAATTCCAATCATCAGAAACAACTGAAATTATTCATAAGGGCTCAGAACAAAACCTATATTTTTAGCTGCTTACCCTAATGAGAGAGGATTTTTTTATGTTAATGTATTATTAACGTAGGTAATGAACTTAAATAATTAATGGAAATTGGTTGTTACAGGAATCCTGTACCCTAAGACAAAGGTAATGGGTAGAACTTTAAAATCTGAAGATAATATCAGGTCAAATTTCTAGGTTATCATATCCATTATCATACTGTCAAGACCAATCTGTCTACTTTAGAGAGGTAAAATACAAAATCAAAGAAAATTAATATGGACTTTAAATAAAGTTCTACCTTAAACAGTGGCAGAAATGGAGATCAAAATTGTTTTTGTTTTTTGGCTTTTTATTTGTTTTGGCTGTGTCAGATCTTAGTTGCAAAATGCAGGGTCTTCCGCTGAGGCATGTGAGACCTAGTTCCTGGACCAGGGATCGAACCTGCATCCCTTGCCCTGGAGGGGGATTCTTAACCACTGGACTACCAGGGCAGTCCCCAAATCAAAACTGTTTTGATGGTGATATTTAATTCAACAAATGTTCGCTGATCAACTTGGACATGATCTGAAGATCCAAAAATGACTAAGATGTTCTGCCTGCTCTTGAAGAGTACAGTTTACCTTACCGCCCAGTGGCACTCTGGGGATGCAGTTTCAATCCCTGGTCCGGGAACTAGATCCCACATGCCTCAACTCCCCTTACTGAGGCTGAAAGGCAAGTGCCATTCCTACCCTTAACACACCTTCTATCTGTCCCAGTCTCCATCACGTGTGGGCTGGAACCGATGCTCACGTCAATCCCACCAGACACCTTTAGGAAAGGACTGCTAGAAATTCTAAGTCATTTTTATTAATATATTAGATGAATTTATATTGTGTGGTCCTGCTCTGTTCCACTCCAAAGCAACTGGAGGAGAACAATTACTAATTAGGCCATCTTATCTACTCCAGTGTATAAAATCATGACAATTCATTATGGTTTAGAGTCCACTATAAAACTTTGAAATTTAAAAAAATAACCACCAATGATATATTCCTTTTTATTTGGATCTTATTTAAAATGGAAACAAATTTCAAGAAGTGTGTGATTGGAAATGAAAAAGCCAGTATTATCCTAAATCAGAGAGATTAACTTATGAAATAAAAGGGTAAGAATATATACTGAGAAATTCATTTAAATGCTCTGGGACCAAAGCTCATTTTGACAAAGCCCGTTCTATTACAGGAGGGCTTGGAGAGGCTCAGGCAGTACCCACTGGACTGAAGCTAAAGCAGAAGGCCACCATCAGATAAGGGTCTTTAGCTGATGGTGCTGAGCCCATTGTTAGTAAGGGAAGGGCTACATCATTAGGACTCTTTTGGTCAGATTAACCTAGGAACCTTGGTGGAACAGTCCTAAAAAGTCACAGCAATACCAGGAAACCTCCAACAGAGGGAAAATGGAGATGCTACCTAGCTGACAAAATCTAAGTCCTTGATTGCTCCCCTAAGATCCAATATTATTTTACCTAAAGATGTATCAGTAAGCACACTTATCTCACCTTCAAGTGTTAACTGTATTATTTTAAGCTCAAGTTAAGATTAATGCTTTTAAACTCCTTTATATTTAGTTGTTAGCACCATAATAAATAAGCAATTACCACGCAAGCAAGACTAAGATTTTTAAAAGTTAAAAAAAAAAAAAAAAATCACTTACCCCTTCACCAAGCTCTAAAAGCGGGACAGGTTTACATTTGCAACTTGAAACAACTATTTTGTCACCACTGGAAGATGCCGTCACTAGAAAGTTATCTAAATCAAGAGTTATGGAGCATCAAACAATCCAAGAGCAGCTCTAGTACTCGACTATCATTATAAAGAAATGTGATGATAAAGGCAAGCAAACTAAACTAAGAAGACAAACAATGAATATAGTTGATACATTAGCTTTCAAAACTGGCTCAGATTACTAATTACTAAGACTAATTCTCTTTACTACTGCAGGGAAGAACTATCCATTTTGACTTTGCTATCACTTGAAAGCTATTTAACCCTTGTGAAATACTACCCCATTTTCAAAGAATAGGCCAGAAGGTCTAATTTTATCCTTCAAGAATGAGAGCATGATAAAAGCAACATCAAGCAAATACCACTCAGCCTTTTCTTCTACAAATATGGTTTAAGATAATTATTTAATAATGCAGTGCTTGATACCAGTTTAAGCTAGGAAGCAAATGTCCATATTAGTCTCCTATTTTTCCACTAAAAAATAAAGCCTGATATTTCCTGGAATGGAATGGACTGGAATGTTTGTGATAGAGCATTTCAATTTTAAATGTATTAAGAATATTATAGTGTATGTAGCAAATATAAGTAAGTGCGATTACACAGCAACTATGTGTTTTACCTTTATTTCAGCTCAATTAAATTTAAATTATTTAAAATACAATTTTAAATTATTAAAGAATTATTTAAATTTTGATTTAATAATTTAAAATTAAATTTACCTTATTTCACATAAATAAGTGCAATAAACAATAAACATAAAATAATGCAAGTATATTAAAACCTACATGACTAAACACAATAATACAACCAAGAACGAGAGCCTGATTTTGAGAGTCAAAACAAAATATCAGAAGTTTAAATATACACTTTTAACAAGCAAAGTCCAAACTGCATTACTTTAAGTGATTTGTAGAACATTCAGCTATTTTGTGAACAGATCATGGACTGTAATTTTATCATGATATATGATTCAAACAAAATCACTTCCACCTATCTAGATTTTATAGCATTGAGAAAAATAAATCATTTTCCCTTTCCTTGGCTTCTTCCTATGTTTACTGTTACTCTTCTCTATAGAACAGATTAAAGAAAGGACTAAAAGAAGATACTACAAAAGTATACTCAAGTTACTCCATTTATTTCTCATATAGTTTTAAGAAAGTGAGGAGTGTTACCAGGAGGACCAAAAAAATAATAAACTGATTTAAAAAAAAAAAAAGAAAACTGATCTTCATGGCACCTCACTATTAACTCTGTCCTTGGAATCCACGCTAAGTGGTCCCCAAATCTGAGGCTGGGAATCCCTTGGTCTTCAGTAACTAACCTCTATGAAAGGCATCAAAGCCTCAATAGGAATAAAACTATACAAAGGTTTCCAGTGAACATGTACTTATACAAGAAAACTACAGAAATAAAACCAGTTTCCAAAGCCCAAAGGACCCCATCACATAGTCATAGTCACATCAGTTTTGTTACTAGACCTTTACGTGGTTTATCAGGAAATGGCAACTCCTAATAAAACTCCTTGGAATAAAAAATAATCACTAAGAATTGGTACTTTTATGCAGTAAGTAACAGGGAAAATTAAGCTCTAAACATAATAAAAATCTAATAATAGAGGCAACATCACATATTTGTCACTCTCTTTAAACACTTCCCCCCACTATAGATCTGCAGAGGGCTTCAAAAACGCAGTCCCCTCACATGAGTTTGATTAACAGGGAGCCAAAGTAACTTACTTTGCTACTTTAATACAAAATCAAGGAATGATGAAGAGGAAAGTTTAATTCAAGTAGAAAACTTGTCATTTTTATTATATATTTACAAGAATAATTAGACTGGGCAAGAAAACTGTCTAATGTTTTTGTCCATGAATCATTCATATTTTAAAGCTTTGATATTTTTACTTTCATCAGGAAGCAGAATATTACTACTTTGATACTGATAAGATCATATACGCGTTCAAGCTTAATCTGTTGTTTAAGAAACAGTGTAAAAGAATGATTATCTCTACCATACCAAGAATACAGAACATTTTCATACAAAAGGTAGTAACAGTACTTTGTTTCCAGCAATGGTTCTCCACTGAGGATGATTCTGGCCCGTCACAGAATTGATATGTGGCGATTCCGAAGATGCTTTGCAGCTGTCACCACTGGGGCTACTGGTATCTCATTGGTAGAGGTCAGGAAGGCTTCTAACCATCCTACAACGCACAGGAAAGCCTCCATGACAAAACATTATCTGGCCCAAAATGTTAGTAGTGAGATATTGAGAAATCCCTATTTATGAGTTCATTTTATCCACCAGGAACTTCCCTGGTAGTTCAGTGGTTAAGGGTCTGCCTTGCAATGGAAGCGACATGGGTTTGATTCCTGGTCAGGGAACTAAGATCCTACATGCCACTGGGGAGCACCACAAATAAAGAGCCTGCACACCGCAATAAAAGATCACACATGACTCAACTAAGACTCAAAGAACCCAAATAAATAAATGTGGGCTTCCCAAGTGGCGCTACTGGTAAAGAAACTGCCTGCCAATGCCGGAGACCTAAGAGATGTGGGTTCAGTCCCGTGGTTGGGAAGATTCCCTGGAGGAGGGCATAGCAACCTACACCAGTATTCTTGCCTGAAGAATCCCATGGACAGAGCAGCCTGGTGGGCTACAGTCCGTAGGCGTGCAGAGTTGGACAAAATTGAAGCGACCTAGTACAGAGAAATTTAATAAGACAGGAAGGGTGGGAATCAGAAACAAAAAAAACCTTAGGAAAATTCAATCAGGATAATTTATCTGTCTTTTGGGGAAACAAGACTATTTTCAACACAAATACAATGGAAGAGAAATACAGGAAATACATCAGTAACATGGAACTGTTCTACAATTTTTATCTCCTCCCTCAATTTTTGCTTTTGTCTTCAAGTTCTGTCTTGAATTTCCCAACTAGATCCACAAATATGCAAATGTAGATGCAAAACATCATTCCAGAATTTTCAGGATTATTTCTACCGTTACCTACCTTATTCCATTTAATTCAATAATGAACTGTTGATACTAAACTCTATGGTCTGCATCTAGTAGCTAACATATATTTTTAATAGCAGTGCTTTTAAATGTAGTGGGTTGCAAATAAATTTTTTTAATGAAATCAGTGGAGAATATCAGTTTTCAATCATATGATATGTCATTGTTTAGTCGCTAAGTCATGTCTGAATCTTTGCAATCCTCTATCCATGAGATTTCCCAAGCAAGAATACTGGAGTGGGTTGCCATTTCCTTTTTCAGTGGATCTTCCTGATCCAGGCATTGAACCCATATTTCCTGCTTGGCAGGTGGATTCTTTAATACTGAGCCACCTGGAAAGCCCCTATCATATAGCATACTGTTTATTAAATTCCTATTTCATTTTATCTTTCACAGCTATGCCAAATATATTTCTCATTATTAACACACAAAAGTTTCACTGCTACTGGATGTTTAACATAGTGGCTATTTTTTCTTTTTAAAGGATACTATTGCTGCTCCAACACACTGAGCTGATAACATGTGGTGCGGTGTGTGGGTTGAATTTATCCACCAGTGTCAGAGATGAAGCATCCCATATTTTAACATCATCTCCCGATGAAGCAAATCTGAGGTTTTCCTGCATGACTGCACCTACAAATTGTTTAAAACAACATGCTTTAAAAACAATTAAGAATCGGCTTAAAACAAACAAACAAACAAAAAAAAGAGTTAAAATGAGGCATCTTATCCAAAACAAGTGGCTCCACACATTCACTGTGTCCCAGAGACTGAGCTCACCACAAAGATGAGTTACTGGATGGATCTTCCTAAAATGTAAACTGGATCGTAGTCTTAGTTGACCTTCCCAATGGCTCTCCACAGCAATCATAATGAAATGCAGCTCCTTAGTGTGGAATGTTTCATAAACTGGCCGGATGTAACTTTTCTTTCTTCCCTGGGGCCACCAAACACACTGGCCTCCTTTCTCACCTCCAAGTGTTTCTGTTACCTCATCTGCCAGAAATGACCTTTCCCAATTTCCCATGGTCATCGCCTTCACATCACCCCAGTCTCAGCTCATGATTCTTCCTCAGAAACGCCTTCCCTGACCACCATGGCTAAACCCATTGTTCTATACCCCATTCTCCTGTTCCATTTCTTCATGGCCCTTACTGCCATCTGCAATTCTTATTCTCATAATATCTGTGGCCCTTGACTTGAAGAAAACAAAGATCTCAAGGACAGGAATTTTTGTCTTATCTTGTTAATTACTGGTCTTCAAACATTCCTGGCACACAGTTGGTATTTAACAAATAACTGTTGGATAGGTAACTTCCTCATCTTGAAAAAAAAAAAAGATATGATAAACTGTAGCACTCCTGCAGGTTAGAATCCCACCACTGCAGGTCTTTCAAATAACTCTAAAATTAGCAAATACAACCTGAGAAGATGTCACTAAGTTCCTATACCAACACCTGATCCACAGTGCCTTCGCTTGTATTATCTGTTCACAGTACACAGTTCGAATGCATAATTCTTACAAAGTGATTTCACAAACCAAGGCAGTCTAGAAGACAAAACACACATAGTAATGCATGATGGTAAGGGGAAAAAAAAGGTCAAAAACAGCTTGGGAGAAAGGGGAAGGGAAGGTCTAAAAATATACCTTCACATCTTCCTGGTGTGGACAGTGTCAAGAGTGTGGCAGAGCATAAGTGATGTCACAGGTTCCCAAGTCATTAACAAAACATTAGATTTTAAGTGTATTTCGGAGGACAACTTAGAGACACAATAAAATACAGGGGTCTTTCAACTCTCAAGAAGCAGAAATTTTAATGTGTTTATAATGAGGCTGAAATTTCGTTAACTAGAAAAGTCACTTACGTGATTCATTCTGCTTCATTCAGCAGATAAACACAGTTCTACCAAGAGCCCTTCTTAGTCATCTGTTGAAATGTAGACACAGTGTTTGGATTTGGTGCCTTAACATGTTATAACTTATGCCCTTTGGATTCCTTCTCAACAACAATGAAATGCTGGAAAAGCATCTGAAACGCCAAGAAACAACACTGAAAGATGTCTTTACCGTAATCTTAGACCACACCTGTTGAGCGGTGTTATGTAGCGGAAAGATCACTTTAGTCCTGGCTCAGATGACCTGCCCCAGAGTTAGGTGACAGTCAGTTTGGCCGAGTCACTCAATGTCTGTTTGCTCCTCTCAAAGGAGAGCGGGGAAAGGCCCAACAAGCAGTGTTCTGAGAACTGAGCACACTTAAGGGCGCGGCATATCAGCCTCAGAAAGAGGCTCCCATCAAAAGCGAGCTGTCAGGACACACGGCCGTAACACCATCAGCCTCGAGGCTACAAGAAACAACTCACTACACTTAGCTTAAGCAAAAGCTCTCCAACTTTCTTTCACTCAAAATGCATTTTACTCGCAGGAGTCTTGCTCAACTGGAGTTACCTTGTTAAATGCATTCGAGCGCCTGCTAAACGAGTCGAATTTGAGAGGTTTACAAAAAGGTAACGGGACTGCTGGCAAGCGGAAAACTTTCCGGAGTCGGTGCAGCCCCCGGAGCCGCCTCCGACCTGCCCCAGGCGACCCGGGCCACCTCCTAGGCCCGACCGGAGGCCGGCGCAGGCGGAGGGGCGCGACCCCGGCCCGCGGCTCCCGGGCACTTCCGCGCCAACCCGGCCGCCGCGCCCCTGCCTAGGGACCTCCGACCCGCCCCCTGAGGTGATCGGAGGGCGGGTGGGGAACCAGGAGTGGGCAAGCACACGGCAGGCGGCGGGCCCTACCCCGGAACCTCCGGAACCTCACCTCTCAGCTGCCGTACACCGGGGACCTCAGCACGGCCCGCTCCGGCGCTGGGCTTCCGGCTCCCGCCTGAACTGTTAAACTTCGGCGGCCGGAAGTCCCGCCTCTGAGTGGCGTCATTGGGAGAGGCGCTTCCCCAAGGAGGGGCTAAAGTTGACAGGGCAGGGCCAGGGACAGTGCTGGGACTGGGTTCGAGTCCTGATCCAAGCGCCTGGGAGGGAAGGGCGGGAACTGAGGGCCTGGGCGGCTCCTCTCTGCGCCAGGCAGGTGCTGGTGCCTCTGGCTGCTTCCCTTTTGTCATGCATTTGTTCGCTGACGGCCTGTTGCATCCCAGGCACTTGGCTAGACTGGGTTTACAGTGCTGAGTTTAGCCTGGGAATACAGGGGTTCGGTCAGCGCCTCTGCTCTCTACCAGGTGGAGCTACAATCCAATATAAGGGGCAGACGATCATAAATAATTACATACTTAAATGAAAGGCGGAAACTCTTGAGAGTTGCCTCAGAGAAAAGGTCTAAAATGTATGAAAGGGAAATGAACATGGATGTGAGTTTGGGAAAGGCTTCCCGGAAGAGGAAACCATGGAGAGCCAAGAACACCCGATGCAATTTACAAACCAGGAGACACGATGAGAAAAGCTAAGAAATAATGGAAAGCATAAGTGTCTTGAGTTATCAGACTTCAAAACCTGTGGGTTTTTTTCCAAATCACGCTGTGGGGTCAGGAACATTCCCATCTAGTTGGGAGTTTTTTGGAAGGAGATGCTTCTCAGAGTGGAAAAAGGAGTAGGTGAACTGAGCTTTCATATGCTCCTTATACCAGGGCCCTTTTATTTTTTAAAGCTGTACTGACAATTTTTGCTGAGACTCCTTATAAAATAAAATATAGGGCATTTCTTCTACAAACTGTTATTATTCTTTAGCACAGGTACATACTTGGATTGTGTTTCTGAACTAGGTACATAAGCCCTGGTTATTTGCACCAATATTGCAAATAACTGGAAAACTAATAAGTGTGGAGAAAACACTTTTTCAGAGCAGAAATTGAAGTCCTAAAAAAGCTGTAAAGATTGATATGGAGCCTCAAAACGAGAAAGATACGGAGCAGCAACTGCCTTAATTGTAGTGTATAGTTCTTGAGGTTATTAAATCAATTTTGAAAGGGATGGGAGCCAAAAAGTTGGGAGATAAGATAGGGTAAGAGTAGGGACAGGAAGGATAAGGGCAAATAGAAGAAAGAAAAGACAGTTAAATCTCTGAAAATGAGGACAGACAGGAAAGTGAAAATTAGAATATATGAAACAATATATGATACATTAATATACAACATATTGATACAATGACACAATAATATTTATGGAGCACACACTTTGCTAAGCTCTATATGTCTGTATATGCATAAAGTATATATATGCTGCTAAGTCACATCAGTAGTGTCCAACTCTGTGTGACCCCATAGACGGCAGCCCACCATATATATATGTTATATATAGTATAGTGTGTATAAAGTATATATATATATATGTGTGTGTGTGTATGTGTTATTATAGATTTAAGGCAGGAGGTGAAGGGGACAACAGAGGATAAGATGGTTGGATGGCATCACCAACTCGATGGGCATAAAGTTGAGCAAGCTCTGGGAGTTGGTGATAGACAGGGAAGCCTGGCGTGCTGCAGTCCATGCCATGGCAAAGAGTTGGACACGGCTGAGCAACTGAACTACTGAAACTCTTACCATGATGCTCTTTATAATATACAAATCTGATCATATGACTACTGCACTTAAAACCTTTAGAATAAAGTCTAAATTCCTTTGCAGGTGGTGCTAGTGGTAAAATGTCCACCTGCCAGTGCAGGCGATGAAAGAGATTCGGTTCGATCCCTTGTTCAGGAAGATCCCCTCCAGGAGGAAATGGCAACCCACTCCAGTATTCTTGCCTGGAAAATTCCTTGGACAGAGGGGCCTGGTGGGCTTCAGTTCATGAGGTCGCAAAGAGTCGGACACGACCAAGCGACTGAGCACTAGGCCCTTCACTGCCTCATGCTGTTGTTTGCAGCTGCTCTCTGACTATCTGTTCAGCCTAACTGATCACATATGCTACGCATGACTTGTCCAGCCTTTGCCTTGGAGAGGGCATGTTAAAACACGTCCCTCTGCCTCTCTCCAATTTGATCAAATGGCAAAGACTGAGAAACTGTCCTCCCCTGCTGGCTTCTACCATGGCATGCTGGGCCTACCCTCATGGACTATAAATCATGTGTTCATCTACTCATTGACCCCCTGGACTAGACTCAAAGTTCACAGTGCCTGCATAGGGAAAATATTTCTTTGTGTTCCCAGTTCCTAGCATGATGCCTGACACAAAGGAGTTGTTTAATAAATGTTTGATGAATGAACGAATGAATGCATAAATCTGTTTTTCAGAACCCTGTTTTTAAATTTTACCAGTAAAGTGGAAAATGGACTGCTAGTAGGGAGTCTGAGAGCATGCCGACTAGTTAAGAGCTAATTGACATATTCCAGACAAGATGAAGAGGACCTGGACTCAGGCAAAAGCAATGGGAATGGAAATAAGGAGTCAGAATCAAGAGACTTTTGTTCCAAAAAACAAAAGATATTTTATGAGCAAATGCAATTGATTGAACACTGTGTACTTTCTGAAGGATGGCTCCAGTGTTTTAAATTTAGACAAAAAGCTGGAAAGCCAGCCATACCCTGTGAGAAGCAATCAATCAACAAACTTCATGAAAGTGAGAAGAGGTGACTGAAGTCGACGAAGAGGTTAGCAAGGCACACAGAGTCTCTGATACAGAAATAAAAGAGAGTGTTTTAACTGCCGAAGAATGAAGAGACTGACAAGGAGAATGAGGATGTTAGTGCAGGGAATGTAATAACTGGAAAAGTTTGCTTCAGCCCTTAATGTAGTAATAAAATTTGCAGACAGCTTACAATACCACACTAACTGTGAAGATATACATTATACAAGCTGCCTTCCATTTTGATGAGGGGTTATAAAAAAGAAGCAAACATGTTTCTGGGATTTATTGGGGGAAAATAACGAACTTCATGTCATAGGATCAGGGCAGCCTCATCCCAGTTAACACTTGACATCTCCAGAGCCATAACATAAAGGTAGCACCTACGACATCCCTAAACAGAAAGGTGCTGTTATAGTATCTGTGCTACTAGTCCAAGTGTGGAGAAGGGAGATGAATGGATATTTCTTAGGTACCTGCTGTGTGCAGGACACCATGGTTTATCAGCTCTATTTTTAAAAAATTAACCTAAGTTGTTAAGCTGTCATAACTGACTTTGGGAAATTCTTCTTGAGCTTTTTGTGAAAAAAATGAAAATGTGTAATTGTATTTTTTTCTGAATAGGTAATGAATACATATTGTAAAGACATTGGCTAATGAGTGCAAAGAGGTGGAGTTAAAAATAAATCTTCCTCTACCCCTGATACTGAGCCACAATTACCTTCCTTTAGGACAGTTGTTGTTCAGTTGCTAAGTGGTGTCCAACTCTTTGTGACCCCGTGGACTGCAGAATGCCAGGCTTCTCTGTCTTTCACTATCTCTCAGAGATTGCTCAAATTCATGTCCATTGAGTTGGTAATGCCATCCAACCATCTCATCCTCTGTTACCCCCTTCTCCTCCTGTCCTCAATCTTTCCCAGCACCAGGGTCTTTTCCAGTGAGTTGACTCTTTACATCAGGTGGCCAGAGTATTGGAGCTTCAGCTTCAGCATCAGTCCTTCCAAAGAATATTCAAGACTAATTTCCTTTAGGACTGACTGGTTTGATCTCCTTGCTATCCAACCAAGGGACTCTCTAAAGTCTTCTCCAGCACCACAATCTGAAAGCATCAATTCTTCGGTGCTTAGCCTCCTTATGGTCCAACTCTCACATCCATACATGACTACTGGAAAAACCATAGCCTTGACTACTGACAAAAACCATATGGATCTTTGTTAGCAAAATGATATCTTTGCTTTTTAATATGCTGTCTAGCTTTATCATAGGTTTTCTTCCAAGGAGTAAGCGTCTTCTAATTTCTTGGCTGCAGTTAATTTTGGAGCAATTTTGGAGCCCAAGGAAATAAAATCTGTCACTGTTTCCACTTTTTCCCCATCTATTTGCCATGAAGTAATAGGATCTGATGCTGTGATCTTCGTTTTTGAGTGTTGAGTTTTAAGCCAGCTTTTTCACTCTCCTCTTTTACAATCAAAAGGCTCTTTAGTTCCTCTTCACTCTCTGCCATTAGAGTGGTATCATCTGCATATCTGAGATTGTTGATTTTCTCCTGGGAATCTTGATTCCAGCTTGTGATTCATCCAGCCTAGTATTTTGTATGCTGTACCCTGCATATAAGTTAAATAAACAGGGTGACAATATACAGTCTTGACATACTCCTTTCCCAATTTTGAACCAGTCTGTTGTTCCATGTCCAGTTCTAACTGTTGCTACTTGGCTTGCTATATGCAGGCCTCTCAGGTTTCTTTAGGACAATAACTAGAAATAATTTCTTGTGTACCCTTCCAGGAATATTCTATGCATATGTCCAATTTTATATAATTTATTCCAAATTTCTTCAATGTACACTGAACACAAACATTAAATTCCTATATCTATTTTGTGCTTTATTTTTTAACTTTCTATTGGAGAGTTACCCATCTTAGTACTTATTAGTCTCATTCCTTTTCCTAGTCACATGATATTCCACTCTGTGGATATACCATATTTTATTTAGTGAAATGTCTGTTAGTGAATACTAAAGATGTTTCCAGATATTCTTTATGCATACATAGTTTCTCATACATGCAAGTAGAACCATATATGTTATCACTATTCATAAGTGAACAACATACAAAATTTCAAATGTGCTAGCAGTTAAAACATACATTTAAAACTGTTCTTATTAATGTATTATATTTAATGCACTATTGTCATTTCAACATATGGTTGTTGTTTTTCAGTCTCTCAAGTCATATCCAACTCTTTGCAATCTCGTTGACTGCAGAATGCCAGACTCTTCTGTCCTCCACTGTCTCCCGGTGTTTACTCAAATTTATGCCCATTAAGTCAGTGATTCTATCTAACCATCTCATCCTCTGCCACCCGCTCCTCCAGGGTCTTTTCCAGTGAGTTGACTCATCGCATCAAGTGGCCAAAGTATTGGATTTTCAGCTTCAGCATCNACGTATTATATTTAATGCACTATTGTCATTTCAACATATGGTTGTTGTTTGTCAGTCTCTCAAGTCATATCCAACTCTTTGCAATCTCGTTGACTGCAGAATGCCAGACTGTTCTGTCCTCCACTGTCTCCTGGTGTTTACTTAAATTTATGTCCATTAAGTCAGTGATTCTATCTAACCATCTCATCCTCTGCCACCCGCTCCTCCTTTTGCCTTCAATCTTTCCCAGCATCAGGGTCTTTTCCAGTGAGTTGACTCATCGCATCAAGTGGCCAAAGTATTGGATTTTCAGCTTCAGCATCAGTCCTTCCAGTGAATATTCAGGATTGATTTCCTTTAGGATTGACTGGTTTGATCCCCTTGCAGTATAAGGGACTCTCAAGAGCCTTCTCCAGCACCACAATTCTAAAGCATCAGTTTTTGGTGCTCAGCCTTCTTATGGTCCAACTTTCACATCTTTACATGACTACTAGAAAAACCATAGCTTTGACTATATGGACCNATCCCCTTGCAGTATAAGGGACTCTCAAGAGCCTTCTCCAGCACCACAATTCTAAAGCATCAGTTTTTGGTGCTCAGCCTTCTTATGGTCCAACTTTCACATCTTTACATGACTACTAGAAAAACCATAGCTTTGACTATATGGACCTTTGTAAGTCATTATAAAAAATTAATAATGAGATATTTTACATTCTTTCTTTGTACTAAGTCTTTGGAATTCAGTGTGTATTTTATACATAATGTACATCTCAATTCGGATGAGCCACCTTTCAAGTGCTCAGTAATGAGATGTTGCCACAGGGTACTGTATTGGACAGCATAGATAAATACATCCCCAGAAATGGAACTGCTCAGAAGAGTATGTGCAGAAATTTTATGGTCATTGCCAAATTGTCTTTCAAAGAAGTTGTATCTGTGTACATTCCCCTCAGGTGAGAAACAGTATGTATATCACTGAGTTTTAATTTGCATTTGCTTTATTACACATGAGGTTGAGCATCTTTTTACATGTTTAAAAGCTATTTATATTTCCTTTTCTGTGGACTATTTTTGAGACCTATGTCTGCACTTTGTTTCTACTGGATTGGTCTTTTTCCTTATTGATGTATGAATTAAAACAATCCCTTTATGTGTCATAAATGTTGAAAACAGTTTACCTTCTTTGGCTTTGGTTATGGTATTTTTTTGCCACATAAANTGGCTTCCACCAGCATCATTCAACAGATTGTAGACATCTGTTGTTTTTAGTTACCCTCCATTCCTACCCTAGATTCTGGGAACAGCATATTTTCCTCCTCTTTCTTTTGGATCTATTCCTCCTTCCTCAAATCACGTGATTTTGGTGGAGTTACCATTCTCAGTATCTGCCCCTTGCCTTCAGGGTAGGCTCATGATCCTGGCTCTCTTGATCAATCAGAGTTCTTTCTAGCAAGTTGTATATTCTGAAATGGAAAAAGAGACATTTCCACTTTCCTCTGGATTTACAGGGCTGAGAAAATGCAAGCCCAGAGCCATCTATGGTTTGTCCTCCATGGACAGGATGTTTGTGCGCAGTAGAAGAGAGTGAGACCAAACAGAAAAGGACAGACTTGTAATGGTATGGTAGACTTGTAATGGGTTGTGGTAGAGATAGGGAGAAAATGGTATTAATATTAATTAAGACTCTGGATCCTCCCTTCTCCTTCCCATTAACATGAACCAATAAATTCCTTAAGCTGAATTGAGTTTCTAGTGCTTGTGCTCAGAGAGACTCAATCACTGTTCTCACACATTAGTTCCAATACATCCAGTCTGACTTCACAGTCTTTACCTCATTCAATCTCTTTGAAGTACATATCTTCATTAGCCCTGTTCTCTTTCTTCCCCAGCTTTTATCCCAACTCTCTAGCCCCTCCATCATGGTCTCTTTCTTTGCCCTCTGGATTTTCATGCTATGCCTTTCTTCCTGTGACATAGCATTAAAACTCATGGCTTCAAACACCATTTGCACTCTGTTCACTATATATCAGATATCCCATGAGCATCTAAAACCCAAAGGGGCTGAAGAAACCTGATTGTTTTTGACACCAAATCTGTTCCTCTTCCTGCTATGTTCTGCATCTCAACCAGTTAATTCATCACCCATCCAAAAGGCCAAACCATGTCCCCAAGAATCATTGTTAGAATCACTGTCCCCTATCTTCTCTCTCCCTCCACATTTATCAATCATATATGATCATATAGATTTCACTTTCTGTGTATCCTTCAAATTAGTGCCTACTTTTTACCTTAACAATCCTGCACTGTGTTTAGTTGTTCAGTCATGTCTGACTCTTTGCAACCCTATGGGCTGTAGCCCACCTGGCTCCTCTGTCCATGGGGATTCTCCAGGGTTACCATGCCCTCTTCCAGGGGATCTTCCCAACCCAGGGATTGAACCCAGATCTCCTGCATTGCAGGTGGATTCTTTACCAGCTGAGCTACCAGGGGAGTCCTAACAATCCCTTACTTTAGGATATCACTACTGTGGGAAATATCAACAACTTCAGATATGCAAATGAAACCACTCTAGTAGCAGAAAAGTGAAGAGGAATGAAAGAGCTTCTTGATGAGGGTGAAAGAGGAGAGTGAAAAAGTTGGCTTAAAACTCAACATTCAAAAAAACTAAGACTATGGCATTCGGTCCCATCGCTTCATAGCAAATAGTTGTGGAAACAGTGACAGATTTTATTTTCTTGGGCTCCAAAATCACTGCAGATGGTTGACTGCAGCCCTGAAATTAAAAGACACTTGCTCCTTTGAAGGAAAGCTATGACAAACCCAGACAGCATATTATAAAGGAGAGTCATCATTTTGGAGACAAAGCTCCATAGGGTCAAGGCTATGGTTTTTTCAGTAGTCATGTACAGATGTAAGAGGTGGACCATAAAGAAGGCTGAGAAATGAAGAATGGGTGCTTTGAAAATGTGGTGCTGGAGAAGACTCTTGTCTTCTCCTTGGACAGCAAGGAGATCAAACCAGTCAATCCTAAAGGAAATCAATCCTGAATATTCATTAGAAGGACTGATGGTGAAGCTGAAGCTCTAATATTTTGGCTCCCAGATGCAAAGAGCCATCTCATCGGAAAAGACCCTGATGCTGGGAATGACTGAAGGCACAAGGATAAGGGGATAACAAAGGATGAGATAGTTAGATAACATTACCAATTTAATGGACATAAATTTGAGCAAACTCCAGGAGTTAGCCGAGGACAGAGGAGCCTGGCGTACTGCCGGAGCACATTCCTACAAAGCAAACAGGATTGTTTTACTCTTCTTCTGAACATGCTTCAAGGAGTGACACCCAGAGCTTTTAGGATAGTTTTAACTCAGTTCACTACACACAGCCATTTGTCAGTCACCTAATATTTAACAAATACTTATCATGTCCCAAGTGCTATGGTAAATGCTATAATTGCAGAAAACAAAAATAGGATTTCTCCTTAAAAGAGCTATTTATTTTCCTTATGTTTTGCAAATAAGCTTAAAGTTCTTTGGAGAAAGTCACTAAACAATGTGATGGAAGTTTACAACACAGAGGCTGTGATTCATGTTTTCTTTACTCTTTTTTAATTCCATGAGGAAACTTCAAATACCTGATCCGAGAGACCCAAACCTGTGTTGTTTGCTGACTACAGACCCACTCTTACTTCTGGAAAAGATCAAAGGAAGATTAAAGGAAGATTCAACCCAAAGACTGACTTTTTGCATTTCTTATAGCTAAGGATAGATATTAGCACTCAAGGAAGCTTGAACACCACAGCTCTGAACTCCTACATTTCGATGGAAAGTGCTTTGTCTGATTATACCCGTGTAAGGTTCACCTTTGGGTCAGATATCTGTCCTGTGCTTTCTAAACACAAAATAAAAGACACTCTGTACCACTAGGTTTCTAAAAACATGCCACAGGCTTTGATGCCGCATCATGGGGTTGTACTATCTAATTGGTTCTATGCCTGCTTGCCATCTACTCCTACAAGAGAGGATACATTAGGTTTGCTTTATGTGTACAGCTTGACTTCGAATAAGAACAGCTGCTCTCATTTTAAACTAAAGAAAAAAACTAGGAATCATATCAGAGGGAACAATCCTTCACCTGATGACCTAATGGATTTTTATTTTAATTGAAATTTCCATAAGTCCAGACCCATCTTTTGGAAAGAAAAAATGCTTCCTGGCTGTTAGTTTGACAACTGGAAGTTTTTACTCTGGTTCACCTAGACTTTCATCACTGATTTCAGCTTATGAGGAGGAGGGAGTTGTCTCAGAAAAACTGTTTTTAAAGACTGACAGACAACCCTGACGGTTGTCTGAGGGTGACTCATAATGCAGGAAAGTATGCATCAAGCAGATGATTGAAAAGAAAAAAAAAGTTGCTTTCATATGTTTTCTTCCCCTTCCTGAAGTATTGACCAGAAAAGGGCTTCTTGGGTACTAGTAAAATTCTATTTCTTTATCTAGATGCTGGTTACTAAGTTCATTTGAAAATTTTCATTGAGTTATATATTTAGGATTTGTGCAATTTTCTGTATGTATGTTAAATGCAAGGAGATCAAACCAGTCAATTCTAAAGGAAATCAGTCCTGAACATTCATTCATCGGAAGGACAGATGCTGAAGCTGAAATTCCAATACTTTGGCCACCTGATGCGAAGAGCTGACTCATTGGAAAAGATCCTGATGCTGGGGAAGATTGAAGGCAGGAGGAGAAAAGGACAACAGGGGATGAGATGGTTGGGTGGCATCACGACACAATGGACATGAGTTTGAGTGGGCTCCAGGAGTTGGTGATGGGCAGGGAAGCCTGGTATGTTACAGTCCATGNATTTTTCCACCCCTGGGTTTGCTTAGGCCATTAGACATCAGCATGGGGTGGCTGTAGAATTTATTTTATTTTGAAATTAACTGGAGAGTTATTTTTACAAAACCACTGGATTTCTTGGAGTGTGATAACTAATTATGGTAATTAATTAATGAGAAACAACAGTCTGACATCCAGGGACCTAGTAGCAATTTTTTTTCTCTAGAGTGAGGAATTGCTTTAATGTCTGAATTTTGATATTTGAGGTTATATCCTTTTTTTCTCTTAGAAATTATACATCTAATAAATTTCTATTTTAAATTTCTTTAAATAAATTTCTTTTTAAAATTAATTTATTTTAATTGAGGATAATTGCAGTATTGTCATGGTTTTGCCACACATCAACATGGTATCACTGAAAGCGTAAGGACAAAACACTGGCTAAGGGTGGCACCCATGCTTTTTCTAAATGTCATGAGGCATTTGGAAAAAGCCCAATTTATTTTATCACCTGTTGAATTGCTTATTGTTTGTTAATGGAAATGGATAATGCAATAACTTACAATATTTCTGGCTTAATGACAGAGATGATTTTCCATCTCCTTTTAATGTATATTATTTTGTTTCTATATTGGCATCAATGCAAAAATGAGCCCATAGAAATCTGGATTTAGATGAGATATTATTGAGCATATATCTAGTCTTCCATTTTACTGGGGAAGAAATTCAGCTGCAGAATGACACAAATTCCTGGCAGATCTGGGATAGAGTATAAATCTCTTAATTCCTGGGTAGAGAGATTATTCATTCTTTTAAAAATATTGTTATTGTGCACTGCCATACAATAAAACTTTTGCCTTGAATTGGCACTGAATCTGCATCAGATTCTTTGCAACCCCGTGGACTGTAGCCTGCCAGGCTCCTCTGATCATGGAATTCTCAGGATAAGAACACTNTTTGTAAGATCTTAGTTCCCTGACTAGGGATTGAAGTCACGTCTCAGGAGTGAAAGTGCTGAGTCCTAACCACTGAACCACTAGGGAATTCTCATATTAGGGAATTAGGAATTCCCATTATTACTTCAGAAAGGCTCTCTGAGGTAATGGATATCAAGGCCATAATTTGAGAAGCAGGGGTGGAATGGTAATATATTAATTTTGTGTTTCTGCTTGACAAATTTATCCAGAAAACAATGGTTTAACACAATAAATACTTATTATTTCTCATAGTTTCTGTGAGTCAAGAATTTGAGAGCAGTTATGTTGGGCAAATTGAGACTCAAAAAAGATTAGTTGACTAGCCTAAAGTTATTTAGCTAATAAGTAGCAAGGCCAGGATTCCAAACAGGTTTTCAGCCTCTTAATGACCAAGCATCATGCAAGTGGTCAGGATACCAATTAGCAAGCTATTGCAATAGGAGAACCAAGAAATAACTTGGGACAGTTGTACCTTACAGTCCAGGTACAGGTGGAAATGTTTTGGCAGCCAATTGCAGAACTATGCTGAGAGCCAGGCAAGAGGGCCTCCTGCTCAGGGCATGGTGCTTTAGAAAAGTGTTCTCTGGCCACTCCCCTGCTTGCAGAGCAAGATCCATAGGCCTAAGGGTGAAACAGGAGGGAAGGGGGCAGGGCAAACCATTTAAAAGATTGGCATAGCCCAAGGACACAACATAAACTGATCCAAATTAGGTCCAAGATGGTGGATGAGTTGACTTCCATTAGCAAGCTAAATGACCCACCCCAGACACCATGACATTTCCATAAACGTCAAAAAGTGGGCAGTGGCCTAAACCTGGGAATCCCCCACCTCTTCCCCCAAGTAGCTATAATACTCCTCCTACTCAGCCTATGAAATTACCCACCCATAAAAAAACTGACAACCCCATACCCTGGTGCAGCTCTCACCTTCCGAAATGGCCCCCACTCTGTCTGTGGAGTGTTTCTCTCTAAATAAATTCACTTCTTACCTATCACTTTGTCTCTCACTGAATTCTTCCTGCAATGACACATTAAGAACCTGAGCTTCAGCCTGGATGGGAGTGGGGTTTGGGGGAGAATGGATACATGTTTGCATATGACTGAGTCCCTTAGCTGTTCACCTGAAACTATCACTACATTGTTAATCAGCTATACCCCAACACAAGATGTTTTGGGTGTTAAAAAAAAAAAAGAAAAAGAACCTGAGCTTCATAAAGTCCTGAGACCAGGTGTGTGATCTCAATTAAAAGAATGTGGATTCAAGTCCTGGTCTGGGTTTTGCCTGGGATGGAGTCCTGGTGCATGGGTTCAAGTCCCACTCTGAGTTGCATGGTTTTAAGGGGACTGGCCTGCTGAAGTCCATGCTTCCCTCTTTAACCTCAGGTGCACGGAACCATTCCCTGCCTAGACTGCCCTCAGCGAATATCCAGATCCTTCATGGAATTCTTTTCCAGGCTCTTTCAGTTTGGGCCAGAACTTGCTATTTGTACACACAACACAGAGAAGCAGTCCTGATTGCCAAGTTGCCAAAGGTTTGGACAGAGGGTGGGGAGGGTGGAAGGGATCAGGCACACATGTATGAGGTCTCACAGTGCTGCGTGGAGCCAGGTGTGACAAGAAGGACAGACAGCAGCCCAGGGCATCTCACCCTGTCCAACCAAAGTCCTGCACAGAACCTCAGGGAATCTGAGAATCCTGCATCCAGATCTGGCCTTACAGGTCCTGACAGAAGTGTATTTTCCAAGTTAGGATGATGGAATACATTTTAGTCTTAAAATTATAACTTGATTTGTATTCTTTATTTGTCTTTATTTGTATTCTTTTATTCTGTGTTTGAATGTATGCTTTATATGCCTCTGTCGTGCATGTGCTCTAAGTCGCTTCAGTCTTGCCCGGCTCTGTATGATCCTGTGGACTGCCATCCTCCGGGCTCCTCTATCCGTGGGATTCTCCAGGCAAGAATACTGGAGTGGGTTGCCATTTCCTCCTACAAGAGATCTTCCCGATCCAGGGATTGAACCTGCATCTCTTATGTCTAACCTGCATTGGCAGGGGGGTTCTTTATCATTAGCATCACCTGGGAAGCCCGTGCCTCTATACCCCATTGATTGAGTATGATCATACTGGAAATGTATTTTTCTGGCATTACTTTTAGCCAGATAATCCCCAAATTCTCTGTGCACCCCTAGAAATGCTGGTTAAATGTGACGAATATTCCTTTAAGTAGAAAGATTTCTTATTCTGAGAAATCCCCAAAGAAGGAAAGGGAGACATGAAGTCCAAGGTAAAGAGTGTATGAGCTGGTTCTGCAATCTCCCTGGATGAAGTATTCGGTTTGGTTAACCTAAGGATGTGGATTTTAATGGGCTTCCCTGGTAGCTCAGAAGGTAAAGAATCCACCTTCAATGCGGGAGTGGCAAAGAGTCGGACATGACTGAAGTGACTAAGAACGCAAATAGGTTTTAATAACTGTGAGGCTTGGAACTTCAGAGAATGGCAAGTTAGAACAAAGATTCTAGTGTAAAAGCTGAGATTCTCAGAAAACTCTGTGGTTAGAAGAAAATAACTCCTCAGAGAGTTCTATATCCTAATGCCAAGAGTCTGTGAATGTTACCCATCACATTCAGACAGGAAAGAACCTGCCTGCAATGTAGGAGACATAGGTTCAACCCCTGGTTGGGGAATATCCCGTGGAGTAGGAAATGGCAACCCACTCCAGCATTCTTGCCTGGTGAATTCCATGGACAGAGGAGCCTGGCAGGCTATGGTCCATGGGGCTGCATAGGGTCAAACAGGACTGAGTGACTAACACTTTAAAATAACAAGATTATCCTGGGTTATCTGAGTGTTCCTAATGTTATTGTTGTTGAAAGCTTGGCCTCTGTACACCAATGCCCAATCAAATCCTGGAGACAGAGATTTGGGTGAAGTAGAAAAGGGTAGCTCTATTGCTTTGGCAGGCAAAGGGAGACACAACAGGCTTCTGCTTCAAAACACTCTGTCTGCACCCCTGAAAACTTGATGAGCGTTTTTATAGCAGTTGTTCAAAGTTGGGGTCTCTGACAAGATTAGGGTGTGAATAGGGCTTGGATCCTTTGATCTCACCTTTTTTTTAAAAATAAAATTTTATTTACACTCAGGCTTTCTCTAGTTGAGGCAAGCGGTTGTTGTTCAGTAGCTAAGTCGTGTCCTACTCTTTGCAGTCCCACACTGCAGCATGCCAGGCTTCCCTCTCCTTCGCTATCTCCCAGAGTGTGCTGAAACTCATGTCCATTGAGCTGATGATGCCATCCAACCATCTCATCCTCTGTCACTCCCTTCTCCTCCTGCCCTCTATCTTTCCCAGCATCANACACTGCAGCATGCCAGGCTTCCCTCTCCTTCGCTATCTCCCAGAGTGTGCTGAAACTCATGTCCATTGAGCTGATGATGCCATCCAACCATCTCATCCTCTGTCACTCCCTTCTCCTCCTGCCCTCTATCTTTCCCAGCATCAGGGATGTTTTCAAGGAATTGGCTCTTCACATCAGGAGACCAAAGAACTGGAGCTTCAGCATCAGTCCTTCTAATGAATATTCGAGGTTGGTGTGCGGGCCTCCCGTTGTTATGGTTTCTCTTATTGCGGAGCACAGACTCTAAGGTGCGTGGGCTTCAGTAGTTTCGTCAAGGAGGCTCAGTAGCTGTGGCTCCCAGACTCTAGAATACAGGCTCAATAATTGTGGCACATGGGCTCAGTTGCTCTGGAATCTTCCTGGATCAGGGATCAAACTGTATTGTCTCCTGTATTGGCAGGCGGGTTCTTTACCCCTGAGCCACCAGGAAGCCCTCTTAATCTCATATCAGGTGGTCGGTCTCCTAATTTTGATGAACTTCTCTGATCCCTTTAATCTCGTGTCAGGTGATTTCTTGGCTATTCCTGCCTTTATTAGCAACTGTTTGAATTCACCCTTTGGAATCCATCAATGGTTATAATGGCTGGAGTCTTCCTATAAGAAATGAGGGACAGAAAGACCTCTATGCCTGGGAGTCCCACAAGGTCCCATTCAGTTTTATCGTCACAAGTGTCCTTAAAAGTGGAGGAGGAAGACTGAAGAGGTCAGGGCCATGCAACATGAGGAAGACTAACCCACCACTGTTGGTTTTGAAGATGGAAAGGGACCACCAGCCAAGGAATGTGAGCAGCCTCTAGAAGCAGGGAAAAACAAAGAATAGCTTCTCCCCTGGAGTCTCCAGAAAAAAAAAACAAAAAAAANGTCCATGCTTCCCTCTTTAACCTCAGGTGCACAGAACCATTCCCTGCCTAGACTGCCCTCAGCGAATATCCAGATCCTTCATGGAATTCTTTTCCAGGCTCTTTCAGTTTGGGCCAGAACTTGCTATTTGTACACACAACACAGAGAAGCAGTCCTGATTGCCAAGTTGCCAAAGGTTTGGACAGAGGGTGGGGAGGGTGGAAGGGATCAGGCACACATGTATGAGGTCTCACAGTGCTGCGTGGAGCCAGGTGTGACAAGAAGGACAGGCAGCAGCCCAGGGCATCTCACCCTGTCCAACCAAAGTCCTGCACAGAACCTCAGGGAATCTGAGAATCCTGCATCCAGATCTGGCCTTACAGGTCCTGACAGAAGTGTATTTTCCAAGTTAGGATGATGGAATACATTTTAGTCTTAAAATTATAACTTGATTTGTATTCTTTATTTGTCTTTATTTGTATTCTTTTATTCTGTGTTTGAATGTATGCTTTATATGCCTCTGTCGTGCATGTGCTCTAAGTCGCTTCAGTCTTGCCCGGCTCTGTATGATCCTGTGGACTGCCATCCTCCGGGCTCCTCTATCCGTGGGATTCTCCAGGCAAGAATACTGGAGTGGGTTGCCATTTCCTCCTACAAGAGATCTTCCCGATCCAGGGATTGAACCTGCATCTCTTATGTCTAACCTGCATTGGCAGGGGGGTTCTTTATCATTAGCATCACCTGGGAAGCCCGTGCCTCTATACCCCATTGATTGAGTATGATCATACTGGAAATGTATTTTTCTGGCATTACTTTTAGCCAGATAATCCCCAAATTCTCTGTGCACCCCTAGAAATGCTGGTTAAATGTGACGAATATTCCTTTAAGTAGAAAGATTTCTTATTCTGAGAAATCCCCAAAGAAGGAAAGGGAGACATGAAGTCCAAGGTAAAGAGTGTATGAGCTGGTTCTGCAATCTCCCTGGATGAAGTATTCGGTTTGGTTAACCTAAGGATGTGGATTTTAATGGGCTTCCCTGGTAGCTCAGAAGGTAAAGAATCCACCTTCAATGCGGGAGTGGCAAAGAGTCGGACATGACTGAAGTGACTAAGAACGCAAATAGGTTTTAATAACTGTGAGGCTTGGAACTTCAGAGAATGGCAAGTTAGAACAAAGATTCTAGTGTAAAAGCTGAGATTCTCAGAAAACTCTGTGGTTAGAAGAAAATAACTCCTCAGAGAGTTCTATATCCTAATGCCAAGAGTCTGTGAATGTTACCCATCACATTCAGACAGGAAAGAACCTGCCTGCAATGTAGGAGACATAGGTTCAACCCCTGGTTGGGGAATATCCCGTGGAGTAGGAAATGGCAACCCACTCCAGCATTCTTGCCTGGTGAATTCCATGGACAGAGGAGCCTGGCAGGCTATGGTCCATGGGGCTGCATAGGGTCAAACAGGACTGAGTGACTAACACTTTAAAATAACAAGATTATCCTGGGTTATCTGAGTGTTCCTAATGTTATTGTTGTTGAAAGCTTGGCCTCTGTACACCAATGCCCAATCAAATCCTGGAGACAGAGATTTGGGTGAAGTAGAAAAGGGTAGCTCTATTGCTTTGGCAGGCAAAGGGAGACACAACAGGCTTCTGCTTCAAAACACTCTGTCTGCACCCCTGAAAACTTGATGAGCGTTTTTATAGCAGTTGTTCAAAGTTGGGGTCTCTGACAAGATTAGGGTGTGAATAGGGCTTGGATCCTTTGATCTCACCTTTTTTTTTAAAATAAAATTTTATTTACACTCAGGCTTTCTCTAGTTGAGGCAAGCGGTTGTTGTTCAGTAGCTAAGTCGTGTCCTACTCTTTGCAGTCCCACACTGCAGCATGCCAGGCTTCCCTCTCCTTCGCTATCTCCCAGAGTGTGCTGAAACTCATGTCCATTGAGCTGATGATGCCATCCAACCATCTCATCCTCTGTCACTCCCTTCTCCTCCTGCCCTCTATCTTTCCCAGCATCAGGGACGTTTTCAAGGAATTGGCTCTTCACATCAGGAGACCAAAGAACTGGAGCTTCAGCATCAGTCCTTCTAATGAATATTCGAGGTTGGTGTGCGGGCCTCCCGTTGTTATGGTTTCTCTTATTGCGGAGCACAGACTCTAAGGTGCGTGGGCTTCAGTAGTTTCGTCAAGGAGGCTCAGTAGCTGTGGCTCCCAGACTCTAGAATACAGGCTCAATAATTGTGGCACATGGGCTCAGTTGCTCTGGAATCTTCCTGGATCAGGGATCAAACTGTATTGTCTCCTGTATTGGCAGGCGGGTTCTTTACCCCTGAGCCACCAGGAAGCCCTCTTAATCTCATATCAGGTGGTCGGTCTCCTAATTTTGATGAACTTCTCTGATCCCTTTAATCTCGTGTCAGGTGATTTCTTGGCTATTCCTGCCTTTATTAGCAACTGTTTGAATTCACCCTTTGGAATCCATCAATGGTTATAATGGCTGGAGTCTTCCTATAAGAAATGAGGGACAGAAAGACCTCTATGCCTGGGAGTCCCACAAGGTCCCATTCAGTTTTATTGTCACAAGTGTCCTTAAAAGTGGAGGAGGAAGACTGAAGAGGTCAGGGCCATGCAACATGAGGAAGACTAACCCACCACTGTTGGTTTTGAAGATGGAAAGGGACCACCAGCCAAGGAATGTGAGCAGCCTCTAGAAGCAGGGAAAAACAAAGAATAGCTTCTCCCCTGGAGTCTCCAAAAAAAAAAAAAAAAAAAAAAACAGGCCTTCTGACACTTCGATTTTAGCCCAGTGATATACATCTTGGCCTTCTGACCTATAAAACTATAGCAACAGTAGGAAATGAACATAGACTCTACTCTCCACAGGTAATGGACTAGAAAAAAGTGTGCTCATTAGCACAGGTAAAGAACAAGAAATCTTATCTAATTTCCTATGTCTTTCATTAAAAAAAAAAAAATCTCCCCTGAGAATTTGTTGCCATGGCCCATCTCTTCACTATTTGATCTGGGACTCTCAAACTGAGAAATTAACAACATAATTGCTCTCTCAGAGAGAGGTTCCTGGCAAAATCCCCTCTGGAAAAGCCCAAACTTAGCCCAAACCACACAAGATTTACACAAATTCTGAATTAGCAAACTGAAAGGTAAATTTTAAAGACATTATCCAGAGAGACGTTGTGGGATGGGAGGTGGGAGGGGGATTCAGGATTGGGAGCTCGTGTACACCTGTGGTGGATTCATGTCGATGTATGGCAAAGCCAATAAAGTATTGTAAAGTAAAATAAAGTAAAAAAAAAAAAAAAAGACATTATCCAGAAAGACACCTGGACAGAAAATATAAGACACATTAAGAGAGAGGACAGAATGAAAAGACCTAAAACGTATACTAAAATAAGAGTTCCCAAAGAAGAGAAGAGAGAGAAAATGGGGGGAAAGCAATATCTAGAAAACAGAAGTATATGTCTTAAAACCAAGGTGAAGTAGGTGCTAATGAAGAAAATGACATGATTATTAAGTACCAGTCTCTTGACTCTCTTTTCTGGCATGATTAAGGTAAATAGTACCACTGCATATTAATAATTATTGTCATTATTGCCTATACTGTATATCATAGGTTTTTCCCTGTCAAAATATAATTTTCACAAATTAAAACACTATACTTATAGAAATATAAGATGAATACAGGACAAAGACTTCCTTAATTCATTAATTAATGAGGGAAGCTATAAGATGCCGTCTTATTCAAAGAACATTGTTTAAATGTTAGAGTAAGTTTGTTGTTGTTTTCGTTCAGTCACTAAGTCATGTCCGACTCTTTGTGACACCCATACCCAGCCCCGCCCAGATTGTAGGTTGCCAGACTCTTCTGTTCATGGGATTTCCCAGGCAAGAATACTGGAGTGGGTTTCCGTTTTCTCCTCCAGGGGATCGTCCCCACCCACAGATGGGACTGAGCCACTGTGGCAGGTAGATTCTTTACTGCTGAACCACCTGGGAAGCCTCGTGTAATAGGCTACTTTCACTTTATCATAAAAATTAACATCAATACCACAACCCTAAGGAAGATTTGCAAAGATTAATATGCTTCTCCCTTGCCCACTTTCAATCTAGTATCCTTACTGCAGCCACAGAGATCTGAAATGCAAATCTGACTGTTATTCCTGAGCTTCAAGTCCTTTGTTGCTGTTGTAACTTCTTAATATGTCCCCTACAATAATCTGTGACCAGGTGCCTCTCCAGCCAATTCTCTCACAGCCCTGATCTGCACCACCCAGGCTTGTTCTGCTCCAGGAAAATTGAACTTCTTTCAACTTCCAGAAAAGTCAGCCTCCATTTTGCATTTAGGTGTCCAAATATACTATTGTCTAAGTCTAGACTATTTTCCTCCACCTACAGCTGCTATTTCTTACTTGTATATATAGAAGATTAGTCTAAAACTTGTCTTAGCCCAGGTATACTGGACAACAGAATTAAAGGTCAGAAATCAGTTCTGGTGCTTTATACAGGAGGCAGGGAGGGGTAATCTTAGGTTGAGGGAGGAAGACTTGACTGAAGGAAGGAGGGTTGTGAACTATGTCATCACACTGGCCACTGCTTCATGATGAGCCTGGAAGAGATGTTCCAGTTTGCTCAGCAGATGTGTTTATGGAGTATTTAGGATTCCTCAACATGACTGTAGAGAGAAACAATGCCTCAGACTGAGGGGAAGGGAGAAGGGCAATCTGCTTGTTCTGACCCCTCCTACCTCTTGCTTCCCAGGACAGAGTCCACCCATGTGGGGTCAACTGCCCCGCTCTCCCAGGACATGTCACCTGACGTCTCTTAGGATACCAGATTCCTTATCCCACAGTGTAGTGTCTAGGGGATCAAAACATGCCACCCTGAAATATGCCACTTCAGGATAAGGATTATTTTGAGCTGAAAGCATTTGAGATTCAATGGACGCAGAAAGAAACCTTCCCAGAGATTTTCATGTCTGTTGAAAAACAGAAACTTCTGAGAAATGATGACTACTGATAAATCCCCTCTCCCAGGGAAGTTTATGACCATGAAGAAAACAGAAATTTAGCACCGAGATGGCTTGCACAACAAAATACACTCCAGTGGTTTCCACCATATACTTACCTTCCTGCCATTTGCCATCCTTGGAAAACTATAACCTTTTTTTTTTTTTTTTGTTCTTTTCACTTTTCTAGGAATCTATTATCCTTTGTTT
>SJYV01008059.1:500471-542668 GCA_006410875.1 Neotragus pygmaeus | reverse complement strand
CCGAAGAATTGATGCTTTTGAACCATGGTGTTGGAGAAGACTCTTGAGAGTCCTTTGGACTGCAAGGAGATCTAACCAGTCCATTCTGAAGGAGATCAGCCCTGGGATTTCTTTGGAAGGAATGATGCTAAAGCTGAAGCTCCAGTACTTTGGCCACCTTATGAGAAGAGTTGACTCATTGGAAAAGACTTTGATGCTGGGAGAGATTAGGGGCAGGAGGAGAAGGGGATGACCAAGGATGAGATGGCTGGATGGCATCACTGACTCGATGGACGTGAGTCTGAGTGAACTCTGGGAGTTGGTGGTGAACAGGGAGGCCTGGAGTGCTTCGATTCATGGGGTCGCAAAGAGTCAGACATGACTGAGCGACTGAACTGAACTGAGCCCATCATTAGAGTAAACTTGGCTGTAATTCCATCTTATCACAGGCCCTCCCCCAAGACTGTAGGTTAGTTTCTGTCTCTTGCCATCTCTGTGTATTTCCAAGATTGGATTTCACTTTACATTTTTATATTACCTTTCGCTCAGAATTCTCTGAACCAGTTTAGTTTAAGAATTATCTTCCCTTGTACACCATAGTCCAGCATCAGTCTTTCTTGATTTCCGAGTTGATATGTCTCTCACAGAAAGCATTTGTGCCTGGAGCAAAGGGAGGGAATTTAAGTCTTCCTTCCCTTAAGGAATTAATTTCTCACTCTTTTCCCCTCGGGGTGCTTTCTTTTCCTATTCTGCCTTTCCATTGGTCTCCCCAATAAATGAGGGCTTCCCTGGAGGCTCAGGAGTAAAGAATCTGCCAGCAATGCGGAGACTCAGGTCGATGTCTGGGTCAGGAAGATTCCTGGAGGAGGAAATGGCAACCACTCCAGTATTCTTGCCTGGGAAATCCCATGGACAGAGGAGCCTGGTGGTCCATGGGGTCACAAAGAGTTGGACATAACTTAGCAACTGAACAGCAACAATATGTTCTATAAACAATGGACCATTTTCTCCAACTCTTCTGTCTTGAGAAGCACTGAGCTCTACTACCAGTCTCTGAAGTTATATAGCTGAAGCAAGAGATCAATTCAGAGATATCTGAAAAATAATTGATAAGCCACCTTCCCCTCTCTTCCCTAGTTCCCTACAGAGGTTGGTGAGGGGCACTGCCCCTCCATCATGCTTGGGATGGGTCTCAAGGCAATTTCAAAGGGGGAAGGGAACAATATATTCCTCACTAAATAAACTATGCTTCCCTCCCCAGTTTTGAAAGCAGATTCTCCTAAAGTCAGTTTTGGTTTTTAAATAACACATTTTTGTCCTCTTCATTTCACATCTGTTACATCACTACGCCAGAACAAGTTTAATAGAGAAGTGCATGCTAATCATTAATTATGATACCAATATGCCGGTTATATTGTATTCTAATGTAACTCGCACTTGTGGATTTCAAAGAGCTTCAGCCAGATTTAATTAATCCTCAGCTTTGCTAATGAAAAGCATCGTTTCTACCCGGCATGAATTTGGGTTTCCAATCTGTTCCTTAAGGTCACCTCATTTTTCTTGAAAATGTACATTTATAATTTAACATTTCAGATCTTTCACATTCCCTATTAAGCAATTATTTTGATTACTTCATTATCTTTCTTTTTTTTTCTTCTAGACTATTTAGGTTCTGTTTCTGCCTACCACCAGCCAAGTGTAATTCCGACATTCTCTCTCACTCCCTTTATTAGCGTGATTTGCATTAGCAAGGGATTCATTTTCATTCTGAAGACTGAAAACAATTTCATTATCTGATAAAAATTATCTTCTCATATGCTGTAAGAAGCAATTCTCCTCATTTATGGTCTCATTAGGCATTTCATCTACCCAATACATCTTCTCAATTCTTCCTCCTGGAAGCAGTCATTCTGGTGGCTCAACTAACAGTACCTTGGGCTAGGGACTCTCATTTTTGCCTTTCTTCCCTCTTTTGTTCTTTCTTTTTCTAAAGGAGTATCCACCTTATCTCCTCTGTGAACCCTTGTTCATTCCCTCTCTCTCTAAACATTTGGTTCAGGCTTCTTTCTAACATCTATATTGTTGTACCATGAATTGTAAGTCTGCATTTCTGTTGTCCTTAATAGACTGTGAGCATCTTACGGGCTGGACCACAACTCACAGATCTTTGTATTTTCAAACCCTGGCACTGTGTCTAGTGTATAGCAATGATAAAAAAAATGTGTATCAGTCACAAACAAGAATCACCATCAAGATCATCATCTTTAAAATGAGGAGTGGCTTATTCTTAATACTATTTAAAAGGCAAATAAGTGGTCTTTAGAATATTTTTTGTTCATCGGTCCCAAACATTATGTTATCATTAAAACCAATATGCTTGCTTGCAAAAAAAAAAAAAAAAAAAAAAAAGTNAGGCAAATAAGTGGTCTTTAGAATATTTTTTGTTCATCGGTCCCAAACATTATGTTATCATTAAAACCAATATGCTTGCTTGCAAAAAAAAAAAAAAAAAAAATGTGTATTGAATAAATGAAGAACTAAGTATGCAAGCAAAACACATTTTTATTTTGAAATTTTGTTCTTTTCAAAAGACAGAAATGACTGGAGAAGCTAAAGCAACTTGATAAGGAAGTAGATCATTAGACATGCTAAAGAGACAGATTTGTAAGTAACAGGAAGGGAAGTAGTTAAACTGCCTCAGTGAGAGCTGCTGCTGCTGCCGCCAAGTCGCTTCAGTCGTGTCCGACTCTGTGTGACCCCATAGACGGCAGCCCACCAGGCTCCCCCCATCCCTGGGATTCTCCAGGCAAGAACACTGGAGTGGGTTGTCATTTCCTTCTCCAATGCATGAAAATGAGAAGTGAAAGTGAAGTCGCTCAGTCGTGTCCGACTTAAGACATCCTAATGGCTATAAGAGGCCAGTTGAGCAAGAACAAAATCTCAAAGCAATATCTGGAGCACTCGGATACATCATAAATGATCAGGTGGAGCAAGATCCAAGTCTGAACTGCAGCCTTCTGTGCAAGCAAGATATTGAATCACATCTATTTCTTCTCACCAAATCTCCAAAAGCTGACAGATATTGCTGAAAAATTCCTCAGTCTAAGGTCACAGTCTTGATTTATTTCTAAGTTTTATGCATCCCTTGAGGAGGAAAAAAAGAGCAACCAGAACACTTCCTTTTCACCATAAGTGTGCTAGAAATATAAATGGTCCCACAAGGGATCCATTCATGATTTTTCGACTTTACAATGGTGCAAAATTGATATGCATTCAGTAAAAACCATACTTTGAATTTTGATCTTTTCCCAGGCTAGTGATGTATGGTATAGTAATCTCTGGTGATGCTGGACAGCTGCAGTGAGCCGCAGCTCCCAGTCAGCCACGCAATCATGAATGTCAACAGCTGATACACTTACAGCCATTCTGGACCCATAAAACATTCTAGTTTTCACTTTCATTATAGTATTCAATAAATTACAGGAGATATTCAACTCCTTATTAGAAAATAGAATTTGTATTAGATTTCTTTGCCCAACTGAAGGCTAATGTAAGTGTTCTGAATATAGTTAAGGTAGCCTAGGCTAAGCTCTGATGTTCGGTAGGTTAGGTGTATTATATGCATTTTTTTACTTATGATACTCTCAGCTTACAATGAGTTTATCAGGATGTAACTCTGTTGTAAGTAGAGGGATACCTATTTTAAGGATTGCTGAAGCATGATTCGATGGCATTGGGGTAATTCCATGGGAATGCATACACAGACACACACACCTCCACACCCACACACCTACCCACCCACCCACACACACTGTCACACTCTCCTTTCCCTGAGAGTCTTTTGGGACCAACTGGCACTGTGATGTAAATGATTTTTTTTAATGTTTGTTTATTTATTTATTATCAGCTGTGCTGGGTCTTCATTGCTGTACAGGCTTTTCTCTAGTTGCGGTGAGGAGGGGCCATCCTCTAGCTGTGATGCACAAGCCTCCCGTTGAGATGACCTCTTTTGTGGAGCACAGGCTCTAGGGCGTGCAGGCCTCAGTAGCTTCAGCCCCTGAGCTCTAGAGTACAGGCTCGGTAGTTGTGGCACACCCGCTTAGATGACCCGTGGCATATGGGATCTTTCCAGATCGGGGATGGAACCATACCTCCTGCATTGGAAGGTGGATTCTTTACCACTGAGCCACCAGTGAAGCTCTGATATAAACAATTTATAGCAGATATTTAAAGGGCAATTCAATGGATAAAGAAGATCTGTTATATGTACACAATGAAATACTACTCAGTCACAAAAAAGAATTAAATAATGCCGTTTGCAGCAACGTGGATGGACCTAGAGATGGTCATACTAAGTGAAGTAAATCAGATAGAGTAAGACAAATACCATGTGGCATCACGTATATGTGGAACCTAAAAACCAACACAAATGAATTTATTTACAAAATAGAAACAGACTTACAAACATCAAAAACAAACTCTCTTTATTCTCTGTTCCTCTCTTTGTAGGATGAATAATGACTTCAGACTGCCTGGGACTTTTTCCAGTTTAGAGAGTATCCTGATTTTTGCACTGAAAGTTCCATGTCCCAAGAAAATATCTCAGTCCTGGGCAAACTGGAAAGATCGTTAACTCTATCATTTTGTCTCAAGTTAAGTAGTTTTACCTACCTCTCTGGTGGCTTCCCTGGTGGCTTGGTGGTAAAGAATCCTGCTAATACAGGAAATGCAAGAGACGTGGGTTTGATCCCTGAGTTGGGAAGATGCCCTGGAGGAGGAAATGGCTACCCACTCCAGAATTCTTGACTGGGAAATCCCACAGACAGAGGAGCCTGGTGGGCTACAGTCCATGGCTTGCAAAAGAGTTGGACAAGACTTAGTGACTAAATACCACCATGTCCCTCTCTGAAGCAGCAGAGCCAGCCCACATCCATGACCCACAGAAGCCACCTGTTCCAAGAGACATATCAAACATTTTCCAAATCAAGGCAACTCTCCCTATACCAGATGTTGAGAAAATAAACATTTATCAATTAGATACATACACACTTAGGATTATGTCATCTTAATGAATTGATGCTTTTATCATTTTGAAATGTTCTGTTTTGCTTCTGGCAGTAATCCATGCCTTGAAATATATCTTGATGTTAATAAAAGTCACACCAACTTTCTTACATTCAGTATTTGTGTGGTATACATTTCTCCATCCCTTTATTTTCTTCTGTATACTTAATTTGCTGTTAAGTTCATCCAATGAATTTTTAATTTTAAATATTTTAGTTTTCAGCCCAAGGATTTCTACTTATAAAAAATTAGTTTCCATACCTTTCTTGATATTCCCATCTCATCAACCATTATATCAATCTTTCCCAGTGGATTCGCTTCTTGTATATCATTATTATTTTAAAGTCATTATCTGCTAATTCTAACATTTGGACTTTGTGGTGCTGTTTCATTGTTATTTCCCTTGACTGTAGACTGTATTTTCCTGCTTCTCTGAATATACAATAATTTTTTTTGTTGTATACTGTACACTATGAGCAATATGTTATAGAGGATACATTATCTTCCTTTGGGATGTGTTGAGTTTTGCTCTAGTAGACTGTTGAAATACTAATGAATCATCTTGATCTTGGGGAGACTTGACAGGATAGGCGCCTGTTGTTTTGCTCTTGGGCTTCACTTGTAGTCCTTCATCCTGCATCTTTATTTTTAACATGTAGCCCTCTTAGGATTTCAATGAAAAGCACAAAGAATTTAGTAAGTCCTTACTTTGCTGGACTTGAATTCCAAACCTTGTCTTTCCAGCATCAAGTATTAGATGAAATCGCTGCTTAGAATCTTTAACCCAAGGATCTGAGCAACAATTCCTCTAACCCCAAGGTAGGAACCAGACTGCCTAACAGGAGGTGAGCTGTGGGAAAGCAAGTGAAGTTTTGTCTGTATTTGCAGCTGCTCCCCATCATTTGCATTACCACCTGAGCTCCACCTCCTGTCAGATCAGCAGTGACATAGAAGTACAAACCTTACTGCTTCTAGGTTGCACTAGACATCTGCTTCAAGAGATCTAGGTTGCACATCCCTATGAATCTAATGCCTGATGATCTGAGGTGGAGCTGAGGTGGTGAAACTAGCGCTGGGGAGCCATAGCCACTGTCTCCCATCACCCCCAGATGGGACCAGTTAGTTACAAGAAAACAGCTCAGGGCTTCTACTGATTCTGCATTATAGTGAGTTGTGTAATTATTTCATTATATATATCACAATGTACCAACTGGAGAGGAAATGCATCCCTCTCCATTCTTCTTCCCCGGGAAATCCCATGGACAGAGGAATCTGGTTGGGGGGGATCTCAAAAGAGTTGGAGACGACTGAGTGACTAAACAACAAAAATGTAATAATAATAGAAATAAAGCACACAATAAATGTAATAGACTTGAATCATCCCCAAACTATTCCCCCACCCCCACCCTACCACGTCTGGTCCATGGAAAAATCATCCTCCGGGAAACTGGTCCCTGGAGCCAAAAAGGCTGGGGACCACTGCTGTGACCTTTCCGCTGGTGGTCTCCACTGTACTCCCTGAGGTCTCCTTGTGAGCACCTGCAGTCTGGTAGTTAGCCAACAATTTGAGGAGAATTTGTGCACAGACAGGGGGCACCCCATCTGCCTCCCTGTATTCTGGAACATCCCCCCTTAATTCCAGAAATTCTGGCAATGCCACACTCTGACCTCTGAATCCTTAATCCAGTCTGTCAGCCTCTTCCTGAGCTCTCTTCTTCAACTACATTACAAAATAAGGCATGTGCTCCAGGAAAAAGCTGCCCAGTGTGGATCCCACCTAGCTCGTTTCTCTCATTGCAATAATCATGTATCCGCTAGTATCTGCATATTTCCAGTCATTCCCCAGGAACTTCAGTTATTTTAATTCAGATCTTATAATTGTTTATGCTGGGTTTTTTGAAAATTCAAAATTGTGACGAGCAGATGGTCATTCAATAAATGCTACTCTGCTATTGTCAGAAACGAACTCCCCTTATTACTAGAAACACAAAATTCTGGTCTTTTTAGACAGAACTGAACTTTCCTGGAAGGTGTGTATAATCATATAAGAATGTGATAATGGTAATGATAGTAAGAGATCACTGTTTTTGAGCATTCAGTATCTGCTAGACCACTGATTTTGGTGCTTTATCTGTCCCCAGTTGACAGATGAGCAAACAGTTCAGAAAGTTTAAGAAACTTGCTCAAATTCATAAGGATGGTAAATAGGGAAACCAAGACTTTAACTCACATGACCTGATGTATTGGTTCACAACAAGGTTATGATGCTACTTAAGTGGGCATTGGTTGTTCCTTGATGGAGACATTTCAAAGGTGATTAAGCTTAGACAATTCAACTGAATAACCTTTATAGTTCTTTTAAACCCATGAATCCACTAGTCTAAAAAAATTATAACCCTCAATCAGAAAAAAGTTAACTTTTTATGTAAGAAAAATTATTTCCCTTCAATCCAGAAAAAGCACACGAAATAAGAGTATTTGCATGTCTACCCAGCTCTTGCAAAAGTCAATTCTCTTTTCTCTGTTTTAGAATTTGACTTAGAGCACCTCATACAGAACAATATATTTGTGGTTGCCCGATGGCTGCAGTGCTGGTTGCTTCCTGTGTTCATTCCAAATGTAGTGTCAAGACTGATAAACCAACTTTCTTCAAGTAATTCAGAGCATCATTCTTTGAAGTTTTGAAAAATAGCCATTTGGGTGTTTTTCCATGCCACCCCAAATATATTCGGAAAATATTTTCAACCAGTGAAATTGCTCTAAGGGGAAAAAAAAAACACATTGAAGTATTTTTCCTCAGACAAAAATGAAACTGTTCTTAAGATCAATAAAAATATCCCTTCCTTGACATCAGTCCCTAGCTACATGCCTGCCAAATTGTTGTAAACTAATTAATCAGAAATGGATACGGTTTTGCAAAAATAAAATAAATGAAAAAATGCTTGAAAGAGAAGTTTACAGTTCTTGAAATAATCCATGAAATGTGTTGTATTTTACTGTAGGCTGCTGCTGAAGACAGTTTATTTAGAACATATTCTCATGAGGATCCTCAGCAAAAACTGTTCTCTGGAATTAGTACCAGGAACAGCAGCACTTCTTCAAATTCCATGGTCTGTTTTCTCCTCATTACAAAGTTGATCTTGTAATGTGTTGTATTTACTTGCCAACACATGCTGCAGGAAAGCACACAGCTATCTCTGTGGCTGACCACTAGTAAGACTAAAGCTTGTAGCAGCATCTTTTTTCAAGAAATTAACACAACTTCTGGCTCCATCTTAGTTTTCTCTTTTTGTTTTCTTGACCTCATGTTTCTTATCTGGTTTTAACAAATGCTTATTTGTAAGTCCCCTTAAATCCCATTTTTAACAAGTCTGAATGAAACTAAATGCTCTCAATTTGACTACTACAGTTTTAAAAATAAGAACTATCAAACAATAAATGAAAACTGAGAGGCAAATGAAAACCTGACCAAAATATACAAGACATAAAAAGGATGAAAAGTCTTGATTGTGAGGAATCTTGGAAGTCAACAAGAGAAAAATATGTGAACATGCAAGTAAAAAACTGGGGAAAGGTCCTAAAAAGATACAATAACAGAAAAAAAAAATGCANACATGAGTCTGAGTGAACTCCGAGAGATGGTGGTGAACAGGGAGGCCTGGCGTGCTGCAGTTCATGGGGTCGCAAAGAGTCAGACACAACTGAGTGACTGAACTGAACTGATGGATCATTACCATACACCTCATTACTTGAAAGGAGAACCCCAAACAATTCAACAATTCCTTTGGATTCACTTACATCCTAATTATTCTAACTGCATTTCATCCCAACAACCAGGATTAAATACTCCCAACTCAGAAATATTCCCAGTCAAGACTCTGAAAAAGCCCATCTGAGCTAAACCATAGGAGATAGGGATAGTTACCACAAATCTCAATACTTTTCAGTCTGAAGGTTCCCCCACCCCCGGTTATTAGGGAAGACAGATGTGCTATAGGAAAAACATTTAAATGCTAACATTGGTTGTTTCTCAGTAGAGAAAACTCAGAGGATTTCTGGGTAACTTTTATTTTCCACTTTGTACCTTTTGGTATTTTGCAAATCCTCTCCATCAGTTCTGAATCGCTTTTATAATGACAAGAAGAGAAATCAGGTCAAGAAATGCCTGTGAATCTTGTTGGGGAGAACTNGTTTCTCAGTAGAGAAAACTCAGAGGATTTCTGGGTAACTTTTATTTTCCACTTTGTACCTTTTGGTATTTTGCAAATCCTCTCCATCAGTTCTGAATCGCTTTTATAATGACAAGAAGAGAAATCAGGTCAAGAAATGCCTGTGAATCTTGTTGGGGAGAACTAAATTAGAAAAGTTGTGGAATACCTAGAAATCAACTGAGTTTTCACATTGTGGACAATTTAAAGGGAGGGTTCAGGGTGATTAGCCTTTGGGCAGAATATAGTTTTAGACATGTTCTGTTCTAAGCTATTAAATACAAAATGCATAAATGTTATCTTAAATATCAAATATTACCAAAGGCAATTTAATAGCAATTAATTTTGTGTCGTCTCAAAAGCTCCAGTTGAAAACGTCTTTGTTGTAATAAAATTCCTACACTTCTTAACCCAGCATTTTAAGTAATGAATTTAATTATGAAGAAAACTGCTGTCATTAAAGCCTTCTTCTTAATCATGCCTGTGTTTATGACAAAAAAATCTGCTGCCATGGAAATTTTAGTGTCAAAGTTGCAACTCATAAAGCTTTACTGAAGTATAAGGTAGAAATAGGAAATGATCTTTAGCAAGGAGAAACTTCTTCCTTAATATATTTTTAAAAATATTTAAGTTATGGTAGATTTTACAAGTGAACCTCATTTTGTATAACTAAGCAATCATGTGAAAAGTTCGGCATTTATCTCATTTTGGAAAATCAAATCAAGTATAATTAGGGAACTTATAAAAGATAAGAATTGCATTGGTAATCCACTTCAATTTAATTAAACATTTATTGAGGCTCTACTATCTTATAATAAAAATTAATATTTTCATGGGCTGAGTTTTCTAAAATTGGGCACCTTTATAGTTTGACATTAGTTTTTAAATTATTTTTAGCTGTCATCAAAACCCCAAATAATGGAACTAGATGTGAACAATGCAGTTATATAATGAGACCAGAGTCATAACTTACATTTAAGAGTTATTTACTAATAGGTGAGCCCATAGCTATATTATGCTTGCTGGCCAACAAGATGAGGAAGGTAAACGATGTGTTTCTTTTTAATTTATGAAATATATCGTGTATGCAAAAAGGTAGAAACCAATATGACAACTACTCAGTTTAAGAAATAAAATTTTGCAGGTAAAATCTCTGGGGAATACTTACTTGGCCTCATTTTTTTCCCTTCATCCAAGACGGAACCACAAACTTGAATTTAGTATTGATCTTCACTTAACTTGACATTAAAAAGTTTAGTATATAGCTATACATCCACAAATACTATGTACTATGTCATTTTGCTTATTTTCAAATTTTTATTTAAATGATATCTCCTATATATATTTTTATGTCACTTCATTTTTTTCTCTTGCTCAACCTACTTTTTGAAGTATATCCAGATTGATATGTCTCTTTAATTCATTTACAGTTGTTCTGTAGTAGTCTATTATTCATTCATTTATATGTTCTGTGTAATAGTCTACTGTATGATTACACTATTATTTATCCATTCTTCATACGAGGGATATTTGGCAGGTTTACTTTTTTGTTTTGCTATTGTAATCTAGGCATCAGTGAACACTTTTACATGTTTCCTTGGGCATATGAGTGGGAGCTTCTTTCAGGGATATATCATGAGCATTTCAAATATGAGAAAATGAGAAAAGGTGGTTAAACAGTGGACTTCTGGATCCATTATTTTCTTCCCCAAACTCCCAGTTAGTGGTTTGTCCAATCCTATGCACACATAGATAATATTTAAGTTTAGAATAATATTTTATTTTTCTATGGATTGAAGATGTCCATGATGATCTTATGTATATCTCACCCAAGTTTCCAGGCACACATAGATAATATTTAAGTTCAGAATATTTTATTTTCCTATGGATTAAAGATGTCCATGATGATCTTATGTATATCTCACCCAAGTTTCCAGGCCTTGTGGACACCCTGTAGCTTAAAAGATACATCACCCAACAATGACGTACACAGTCTCAAGCCAAATGAAGGCCAAAGGACTGTGGGGTGGGCTCACCCACTTATGACACCCTTGAGCTAAGGTCATAAAACCTTGCTGTGAAATATAACAATGCAGAGCTATGTGCTCTTGGGCACTGTTAAGAGCCACGTGATCAGGGCACCAGGAAGCACTTGAAGAGTTCTGGAAGGCCTGCGCTCTGTCATCTGAGCTGCTCTGTCATCTGTATAATGCTGTCCAGGAGGAGAAAGAAGGGCAAAGCAGACCAGAGGCTGAAGCCAATTTCTAGTACTCTCCAGAAATGTACCATTTTTCTCCCTCTGCAATTCAGTGAAGGGGAATAAGTCAACTGGGCTGGGGAATATGGAAAGTGCCTACATGTGTACTGAACCGAGACTACTGCATTTAAGGTTCTGAATAGCCAGCAGGTGGTCAATTTCTAAAGCAATCTCTTAGAGATTGATAGGGAGAAAGATATGGGGAGTGCTGGCGTTTTATTATCCATCACTTAGCTGCTGGCACTGGCTACTCTTCTCTCTCTCTCCTTGCTTCCCTCCCCACCTTTCTCCTTCTCTTCTTCCCATTTCACGTTGTCTCCTGTCATTCTCTGCTATAGTTAAATAGAAAACATTGCAGGTGCCTGCTATAAAGCATCTGTAGATACTGTATGTTACATGGGGAGGGCGGGGGGAAACAGCTGCAAATTGTGTAATTTGGTCTTTAAAGAAAAATCTGAAAGACATCTCTGGAAACAAACACATCTTTCATCCTAGTAGATTTTGAATTTTCTATTTGTTTGTACTTCAGCCAGTTCATCACATTTCCTCACCACCTTACACAGAAAGTTAGAAGAAATGAGGAATTTCTGTAATGATGGCTTAAAGTGGGGAAACTGTGATTGCAGGGTCGGTGCCATTTCAGACAGTATTTCTCTCGGTCAAAACAACACCCAAGAATGACAGCATCTGTACATTACTAAATGTGGGGGAGAAAGTAAAAAATGTGCTAAAATATTATCACTAATATTAGGAAGTGTACAGTGTTAGTCACTCACCGTGTCTGATTCTTTGTGAACCCATGGACTGTAGTCCACAAGGCTTCTCTGCCCATGGAATTCTCCAGGCAAGAATACTGGAGGGGGTTGCCATTTCCTTCTCCAGGGGATCTTCCCAACCCAGAGATTGAACCAAGGTCTCCTGCATTGCAGACAGATTCCTTACCTTCTGAGCCAGCTGGGAAGTCCAATAGTAGGAAGGTACCTACCTTTCTCAAAGGAAATCAATATATTGGCACAGATCACACGGGAGACACCTCATGACTTCTTTAGTTACTCATTCAGGTCTATGAGTGAATTTCAACTGTTTCCAGGGTGTTCTCCAATAGGTATTCCAGTTCTGGCTTGAGGTTCAGCTATGTCTTCCTCTCTCTTGATTTTCAAATTTTCCAGAGCAGTAGAGTAGGGGAAAGGGCTGGGGAAGCCAGGTCAGCAACAAAAAGTCCAAATTCTCCAGCCAGATCCTGGCTCTATCTCTGAACAGGATCACTGGACAAGTTGCAGAACTGCTAATGTGCTTTTTCCCTCATCTGTGACCCAGAATAAGTCATCCTACATGCATCATCATCCTAATTCTTGTAAGTACAAACAACCCAATCAAAAAGTGGGCAGGAAATATAGAAAGATATTTCTATAAAGTAGACATGCAGATGGCCAAAGGCACATGAAAAGATATTCAATATCGCTAACTACTGGAGAAATACAAGTCAAAACTACAATGAGGTATTATCTCACACCAGTCAGAATAGCCAGCATCCAAAAGTCTACAAATAATAAATGCTGGAGAGGATGTGGAGAAAACACACTATTGGCGGGAATGTGAATTGGTACAGCCACTATGGAGAAGAGTATGGAAGTTCCTCAAAAAACTAAAATCAAGCAACCATATGATCCTGAAATCTCTCTCCTGGCCATATATCTTGAGAAAAACATAATTTGCAAAGATACATGCACCCCAGTGTTCATAGCAGCACTATTTACAACAGCCGAGACATGGAAACAACCTAAGTGTGCATTGACAGATGAATGGATAAAGATGTGGAGATATATATATATATATATATATACACACACATACTGGAGTATTAGTGAACCATAAAAAATTAAATACATTTGCAGGAATATGGATGGATCCGGTAATTATTACACTAAGTGAAATAAGACAAAGACAAATATCATATATTGCTTATATGTGGAATCTAAAAGACTATACAAATGAACTTAAATAAGACATAAATAGACTCACAGACATAGAAAAAACTATGGCTGCCAAAGGGGAAAGTGGGCAGCGGCGATAAATTAGGAGTTAGGGATTAAAATATACACATTACTATATATAAAATATATAACCACCAGTGACTTATTCATATAGCACAGGGAACTCTATTCAATATCTTATAAAAACCTATAATGCAAGAAAATATAAAAAATTAATACATATATGTGAGATATATATGTTAATATATATACATATGTATACAAATATAATATGTATACATATGTATACAAATATACATATTTTTGTGTGTGTGTCTGTGTGCATGTGTGTGAATCACTTTGCTGTATACCTGAAACTAACACAACATTGTAAGTCAACTGTATTTCAATTTCCAATAAAAAATTAAAAAGAAAGGCCATTTTAACGTGAACAGTAAGCAGAAAATCCATCTTCAAATAAAGAGTAGTTCATTGAACACATTTAATTTTAGAAAAAATATATTTATGTCTCCTTATTTTTTCATTTTACCATGAATATCCATTCGTGAGCCTGTATGTAGGAAACACTTGTGTAAAGCATTCTCTGATATTAAACAAAGTGGGTCAGGATGCCTGATCCTCTTCCAGTTTGGCAGGGAAACAACAAGTCCTAGCATGATGACTATTAATACTTCAGCTACTATCAAATAAACAAAATTAGAAATGAAACTGGAGAAATCACAACAGACAACACAGAAATATAAAGGATCATCCTGCTACTGCTAAGTCGCTTCAGTCGTGTCCGACTCTGTGTGACCCCATAGACGGCAGCCTAACAGGCTCCCCTGTCTCTGGGATTCTCCAGGCAAGAACACTGGAGTAGGTTGCCATTTCCTTCTCCAATATAAAGGATCATAAGAGACTACTATCAGCAACTATATGTGAATAAAATGGACAACTTGGAAGAAATGGACAAATTCTTAAAAAAGTGTAACTTTCCAAAACCAAACCAGGAAGAAATAGAAAATCTTAACAGATCCATCACAAGCATGGAAATTGAAACTGTAATCAGAAATCTTCCAACAAACAAAAGCCTAGGACCAGATGGCTTCAAAGCTGAATTCTACCAAAAATTTAGAGAAGAGCTAACACCTATCCTACTCAAACTCTTCCAGAAAATTGCAGAGGAAGGTACACTTCCAAACTCATTCTATGAGGCCACCATCACCCTAACACCAAAACCAGACAAGGATGCCACAAAAAAAGAAAACTACAGGCCAATATCACTGGTGAACATAGGTGCAAAAATCCTTAACCAAATTCTAGCAAACTGAATCTAACAACATATTAAAAAGGTCATACATCATGACCAAGTGGGCTTTACCCCAGGGACACAAGGAATTCTTCAATATTCACAAATCAATCAATGTGATACACCACATTAACAAATTGAAAAATAAAAGCCATATGATTATCTCAACAGATGCAGAGAAAGCCTTTGACAAAATTCAACATCGATTTATGATTAAAAAAAAAACCCTCCAGAAAGCAGACATAGAAGGAACATACCTCAACATAANTAAATGAAATCAGTACTGGGTGTTCACTGGAAGGACTGATGCTAAAGCTGAAACTCCAATACTTTGGCCATCTCATACGAAGAGTTGACTCATTGGAAAAGACCCTGATGCTGGGAGGGATTGGGTGCAGGAGAAGAAGGGGACAGCAGAGGATGAGATGGCTGGATGGTATCACTGACTTGATGAACATGAGTTTGAGTAGACTCTTGGAGTTGGTGATGGAGAGGGAGGCCTGGTGTGCTGCGATTCATGGGGTTGCAAAAATTTGGACACGACTGAGAGACTGAACTGAACTGAACTCTTATAATTGGTAAGTGGAGGAAGGCGTGACGACCCAGTCCAGTATTCTCGTGTGGAGAATCCCATGGACAGAAGAACCTGGCAGGCTACAGTCCATGGGGTCACAAAGAGTTGTACCGGACTGAGTGACTAAGCACAGCACAGCACAGCATAATTGGTAAGTGGGATATGAAAAATTGCAAGCACTGTGATACAGATGGATTTAACTTTGTGTCCTTTCAAGAAACTTAAAACACAGAGTCACAGCCATAAAAAGAATAGCTTCAAGGTAGGAAAACAAATACTGTTTTTATATAGCATGCTCACATGTCTTTTCCTACCATGTTTTCTATATCTTCTTTATATATCACCTGAATCTTTGAAGTTAGTGATTTATTGGATTTTTTTTTTTTTTGGAACTGGGGAAAAAAGATGCATTCCACAGTAGAAAGGATAATGCGATACTAGCTTACTTAAGAGCTGATATCATGAATGACTAGTGACCCAACTAATAAAAGTTTCAGATGAGAGGGAACTATTAACAGATGTATCTGGTTTCTCTATACTTTATATGACCAAGCGGATCCCATTACCACCAATAATGTTATTCTCGCCCAGTCTAACAGGAATAGCACCTAACTCTAAGGAATATGAGAATGGCTTATAAACAACTCTACCAAACATAGAAATTTCACACTTTTCTGGGAACAAAATTATCTTTTTCATCAACCAAATTTTTGTATCAATAAAATTTAAATATAACAGAAAAGAAGTTTTTTTTAAAAAACATAATATTGGATCAAAGAGTCAGACTGGTAAGATAATAGAAATCTTTTAAAATTAAAAAAATAACATTGTTAAAAAGACATTTTGCAGAGAAGAAGAAATTTAAAAACTGAAGATTATGGCAGAGAAAGAATATGTTCCAAAAACTGGTTTGGTAGCTGTACTGCCTAAGAACAGGATCTCTTCTTAAATCATCATGCCCACCACCATCACTGTACTGACACTCTACAACCACTGAAGCCTGCCTAGGCATGGTGTTTCCTTGAGCTCTTGAGTAGAGTTCGCCTTTTAATAAAGGGCAATTCTTGCTCAGACATATTTCCCCTTATGACCAGGAAACCAAAGGTTTCAGTCTAGCTGAAAATATTTCAGCAACATAAGGAGCTCTGTGTCCATTTTCACACCTAAGTAGCTGCCAAAAATGTTTAGGACAATGGCTTCTTTATTGAAATACAAGAAAATCACCTCCATGAGAGGAGCTAATATTGAGGGAGACTACATTCATTGGGATGTATGTTCAAAAATCAATGTTAGGTGATGTCCATGTTTTACAGTTATGGCACAGTAATAAATAAATATTTGGTCTATGTCCTTGGTTTTTGGCATAGAGCTCCTAAAACCTTGGAAATTTTCTTTCATATGCTTAGAAGATGACTAAGGTGAGGAAAGATTCCTAGATAGCTTCAGGATGAGGTTGGTCACCAGGAAAACCAGCCATGTGCTTAGAGAGGTAAACTTCCAGTCTAATAACTCATCCTTTGGGGAGGGAAGAGAACCGAAGATGGAGTTCAATCACCAGTGTCCAATGATTAAATCAACCGTGCCTACGTAATAAGACCTCAGTAAAAACTCCATGATGAGGACTTCCCTGGAGGTCCAGCGGTTGAGACTCCATGCTCCCATTGCAGGGGGCATGGGTTTGATCCCTGGTCCAGGTGCTGAGGTCCTACATAACACACAGTAGGGCAAAACAAACAAAACAGAAATCAAAATGCTCACAAACATTTTAAGGAGTTTCTTGGTTGGTAAACAAACTGATGTGCTGGGAGGGTGATGTACCCAAGGAGGGTATGGAAACTCTGCTCCTCCCAACCCCTATGTCTTGCCCTAATGCATCTTTTTTTTTATTTGGCTATTTCTCAGTTGTATCCTTTACAAAAAACTGGTGCATGCTGCATGTGTACTAAGTTGCTTCAGTGTATGACTTTGCGATCCTATGGACTACTGGCTGCCAGGCTTCTCTGTCCATGGGATTCTCCAGGCAAGAATACCAGAGTGGTTTCCATGCTCTCCTTCAGGGGATCTTTCTGACCAAGGGATTGAACCTGCATCTCTTATGTCTCTTGCATTGGCAGGCGGGATCTTACCGCTAGTGCCACCTGGAATGATAAGCTAGTAAACTTAAGCAGTGTTTTCCTGAGTTCTGTGAGTTATTATAGCAAATTATCAAATCTTAGTGAACACTGGGGGAACTTCTGAATTTGTAGTCTGCTATGGCAGAAGCGTGGGTAATCTGGGCACCTCATTTAAGATAGCATCTGAAGTGGGGGCATTCTTGGACTGAGCCCTTCACCTGTGGCAGTCTGTGCTAACTCTTCGTAGTAGTGTCTGAAATGAACTGACTTTCTGGGCATCCAGTTGGTGGCAGAAAACTGTAGAATCAGCTGGTGTCCGGAAATCCTATAAGACTTGTATCTGCCATTACATAGATTAGGGCAGTGTTTAGCTACTGAATGCCTTTGAACTTTTCCTTCACTCTTCCTCCTCCTCCCTGGTACCCCTTCTGCACACATTGCCTGCCCTTCATACCCTACCTCAGGCTGAGCCAAGGCACTATGTGATGAAAAATAATAGCACCGGCACTGATAGCTCCATTATGAGTATATGCTTTATACACGGAACTATTTCAGAAAAACAATTCTATAAGACCAAAAGAGACCATTAAGAGAAAAGTAAAAAGTTTAGGCTGTACATACCCAGGCTTATTTTGAGGACTCAAGAGTCTAGTCCCAGAGAAAAGAGCTTTTGAAACCTGACCCCTATTGTGCAGAAAGAACGGCTGCTCTCTCACTCCAGCAAAGTCTTTTTCACCAAATAAAGAACTAACAAAGGGTCTCAAACAGGGCAAATCCCCTTCAAAACATCAAACTCTAATCAGAACAGGAAGCAGGAGTTATACAACCAAAATGAAGTGCATAAGGCATAAAGGCCAGATGCAAGTTCATGGCCAAGGATTCACTGCTTATAATCAGGGGTTGGAAGAAGAATTAAAGGAACAGTGTTCTGGGGTAGGTGATTGAATAGAAATGCTTATTCTCAAGGTGCTGTAAAACTGAGTGTCTATTCCTCACTCTCTGTGGAGATGTATAAATTCTGATATTGTTCTATATGTGATGACATTGTTCTTACCTCATTGTCTTTATTTTCAGAAGATGGTTTTAAAGTTTTATCAAATCCTTTTTTTTAACTCTGAAAAAAAAGTGTTTCTCTCAGAAAGGAAGCCTGTATATATATATATATTTTTTTTAATAGTAATTCACTGTAGTTTATTTATTTTTTTTGTTTAATTGATACTTTTGTTTTTTGTTTTTTTTTTTTTTTAATTTGACTTTACAATATATTGAGGACTGGATATGTGCTGGAATCTTTGCTTTACAGACTTTATTTCATTTGTAAATTAACTGTTAAAATGGAGGTCAAAGGAAAACGTGATTGAACTCTGGGTCACACTGTAGAATGTATTTTTAATCATGAGTGGGTGACTTGTATATGATGTTTTCCCCTCATTTCTACACTAGAAAATAAACTTTAAACCAGCAAGAATGTTTCCAAGTTCCCTTAGAACTCTTCCAGTTCCAATAAGTAAAGATTAATTGAGCACTCTTACTAATTCATCACCAGTTGGGGAATCTTCATTTTTTATTTATTTTTTAACTGATTGTTGTGGTTCAGGTTCCTGGGAAGCAGAACCTGAGATGGAACTTAGCTTTTAGGAAGTTTATCAGGACAGTCCCTTGGGATCAACACCCATGGGGAAAGGAGAGAAAGCAGGATTCCGCAGAGAGAGAGAAGATGGGCTGCAATGCGGTCACAACAAACCCCATGCCAACCCCATGGGGAGTGGTGAAGCTGCAGTGACCCTTTAGAGTTGTCCTAAATTGTGGTTTTGGGGGGTCAGGTCATTTCACCATATAAACCAGTAATTAGATACAGACAGCTTCCTGCCCCCACCAAAAAAGGCCATGCCTTTAGGCATCGATTCCTGGAGAGTGTTGAGAGTTGAAGGCTATTGGTCCATACATTCCCACAGCTGGGAAAACATGTTCTTCAGGGGCCACAAAGGCATATTTAATTCAGTGGTTAACTCTGTGTGTGTGTTAGTTGCTTCTGACTCAATTGTATCTGACTCTTTGTGACCCCATGGACTACACCCCCTAGGCTCCTCTGTCCATGGGATTCTCCAGGCAAGAACACTGGAGTGGATTGCCATTTCCTTCTTCAGGGGATCTTCCCAACCGAGGGACTGAACCTGAGTCTCCTGCATTGCAGGCAGATTCTTGACCATCTGAGCCACTAGGGAAGCTGTTAAGCAAATGGCAATATGGCAGAAAAACACGTACTAGTATATAGCCAATATGAGCCGATGGGAGATTTAATGTATTGAAATTTTTTTAGACTAGATTTCTAGAGACTTGTTTTCTGGGTCATGGTAAAACAAACTTAATACATTCCCAGTATTATTTCTATTAATCACTTTATTTGATTACCCTCAGGAACATTTCCCCCGCTGGAGTATGAGGAAGAGAATTAGAAACTAAAGAGTAGGAAGAAGATTCAGAAATAATANTTGTTTTCTGGGTCATGGTAAAACAAACTTAATACATTCCCAGTATTATTTCTATTAATCACTTTATTTGATTACCCTCAGGAACATTTCCCCCGCTGGAGTATGAGGAAGAGAATTAGAAACTAAAGAGTAGGAAGAAGATTCAGAAATAATATCTTCCCTCAAATAATGTCCTCCCATAACTTGAATATTAAGAAATTCAATAATTTTGCCTGCAGCTTAACTTTTCTTAAGGAATTCCCTATGGAAAGCCTAGAATCTTACATAAAAAAATTTTTCTCCCAAAAGTGGGAGCTGAAAACAAGTCCAGGGGCCCCACAGAGCCCATGAGGGAAGCAGGGGACTGGAGTCAGGTGGATGTGGGAGGAGAGGCTGCACATGACAGAAGTGTTTCATGTTTTACGGGCACTGCAGGCAGAGTTCAAGGGCACCTGAGCAGTAGGGCAGAGGCAGTGCTGCACAGTGGTTAGAAACGTGATCTGGGAAGCCAGTCTGCCTGGGTATAAAACCTGGCTCTGATGCTAACCAGTTAAGGGACCTTGGGCAAGTGACTTGCATTTCTCACATGTAAAGATTTTTTTAATAGAAATCTAAACAGAAACAGAAACCTAAAGTCACATTCTAAATGAACTTCAGAGTGTAGTGTGGATTAACTGCCTACTGCTGCTGTAACATACAAACCTGCAGCTTACAACAGTACAAGTTTGTTCTCTTACAGAGTCCTGGAGATAACAAACCTGAATTCATTTTCACGGGGCTAAAGTCAGGGTGGAGGCAGGGCTGGTTCCTCCTGGAGGCTGTCAGCAAAGAATCTGTTTCTTTGCCTATTTTAGACCCCAGAGTCCACCTGTCTTGGAATATGGCTGCCTTTTCCATCCTCAGAGCACATCACTCCAATCTTGGCTTCCATCATCACTTTGCCATCTCCTCTTCTGCTGTCAAGTCTCCCTTTGCCTCCCTTTGACAAGGATACTTGGGACTACATTTAGGGCCCATGCAAATAATTCAAGATAATCACTGCCACCTCAATATCCCAAACCTGATCTACAAAGTCTGTCTGGTCGTATAAAATAAAGGGTTCTAGGGGTTAGAGTGTACACATCTCTTGGAGGGAGAGCATGATTCAACCTACCAAAATGTGTGATTAAATGAGACAGGTTAGTTCAGAAGAATATCACATTTATATCATATCTTCTCAGCAGATTTTTGGTAACTGAAGTTACTGAATTAAGTGTTTAAAAAATTCATGGCATTTCTGCAGATGCCTACAGTGCCAGAGTTATTAGTGCAAATAAAGTACATACTTGTTCCTTCATGGTTCTCTACCTCCTCGCACACTAGGGTGAGGCCAAGAGGACTTGAGTAGAAATTATGACACGATTCCATGCTTGCTCTTATAAATGGTCACCTTAATTTATTGCCTAAACTGGGAGACTTTTGAGAATAAAGGGAAGTATATTAACTACCAGGCTTCCTCGGTAGCTCAGCAGTAAAGAATCTGCCTGTAGTGCAGGAGTTCAGTTAAGTTCAGTTCAGTCACTCAGTCATGTCTGACTCTGCGACCCCATGGACTGCAGCATGCCAAGCTTCCCTGTTCATTACCAACTCCTGGTGCTTACTCAAACTCATATCCATCACAACGATGATGCCATCTAACCATCTTATCCTTTGTCGTCCCCTTCTCCTCCTGCCTTCTATCTTTCCCAGCATCAGGATCTTTTCCAGTGAGTCAGTTCTTCACATCAGATGGCCAAAGTATTGGAGTTTCAGCTATTTAATATACCAATGAATATTCAGGACTGATTTCCTTTAGGATGGACTGGTTGGATCTCCTTGCTGTCCAAGGGACTCTCAAGAGTCTTCTCCAACACCACAGTTCAAAAGCATCAATTCTTTGGCACTCAGCTTTCTTTATAGTCCAACTCTCACATCCATACATGACNAAGTGGGACCAGTGCTTTGAGCACAGAGAACACAAAGGCTCTCGGTTCCTGGATGAGTGAGAGCTGTTTCACCTTGACACTGTTGCTGGCAAATCTCTGAGAGATGAGCGTTTTGAAAATGCTATAAACAGCTTAGCCTTTTCTTAGCATTTTGAAGAGCACATTAATAGCCTGGCCTTTTCTTAAGGGCTTTCTTTTTCCCTTAGCCAAATTTGACAGTTGGAAGTGAACAGTGAGCAGATGGAATCAAAGTCAGAGCCGTGTCTTAAAAGCAGTGTGGAAATGATGTCATCCGGCATTGTCTTCAAAAGAATATAAGAATATTAAGTGGATGTCTCATGAACTTACATACAAAGGATACTCTTCACTCGAGGACAGAATGATAATGTCTCACAGAAGAAAGATGTAATTCTTGATACCCATAAAATCTATTTAGACAGCTCTTAGCTGGTACCAAAAAACCCTGCAACTCTCAACCAAAAGAAGTTATATTAATAGAATTAATTTTTTAATACTTAATATATAGAATAGCTTGTTCTCCATGCTGTAAATGACAGTTTAAAAATGGTATTGTCTTTGTTACCATTTGGGAAATTTTGTTAAAAAGAAGCCAAGAAGTATACAGTCATGTAACAGAATTAGCCAAAGAAGTTAAAAAGCATAACACTACCCTCTTGGACTTAACAGCTTCCCAAAAAGTGATATGGAAGCTCTCTTACATAAACTGGGACACATGCAACCCCATCCAACACTCAGAAAAACTGCACAGCTTATTTCAAAGGGTATGTTGAGAATCCACCTAGTTTTTCCGCTGTCTTCTGTGTATAAACACACAGCAACTCCATAGCAGCTGAATTTTTTAAAACTGGCTAAGCAGTTTGCCAGGAGCGGTGTCTGCTTAGAGCAGGAAGAGGCTTAGAAATTAGGAATGCTTTATTGGATGTTGTGGCCAACTGCATTTTCCCAAAATGGCTGCAACAATGTTCTGCATACAGCTGGAAGTCAATAATTACCAATGAACAGAGAGTTGTGTAAGATGACTTAATCCTCCCCACAGTCAGTCACAGCAAGAGTGGAAAGAATATTTTCAGCATCATATTTGAATCCTATCTGACAACTTGGAAACTGTAGTAATTTGAACTTATGTACGCAATAAAAGGATAGCTTCATTGCTGGCACACCAAAAGTATACCTAATTGTCATTTGCATTCTGTGCTAAGAAGGTCAGCATGGAGCACTCATTCTCTTACTTCATTTCCTTGCTAGTCGCAGGTTCTTTTTGTCACAAGCTACGTGGCAATATTTATTTTAATCAAGAAGAGGCAATACAAGCAAAGGCAATTATAATAGGTAGGTTTGGTAAGGAACTAAACAGCAAGATCTCATCTCAGTGACCAAAAAAAAAAAAAAAGGCACATAATTGTATTTGTCTGACAATTTATTTCTTGGAACAAGCTTGTAAATGCCCATGGTCCATCCAGCACTATCAGGTAAGTCTAGCTCTCAGTGGAGGGGTTAGCATGGGGTCAACTGGAGGCACCTTCTCTTGGACCAAAGACTGAAGACTGGGATCTCATGTTGGAATCTTGCACCTTGACGAAATTTCTCTAAGACCCAACAGTGATTTATGTTACAGGAACAGAAAGTGACTCCTGGTTTTCTCCCTATCTTTAGCACCATTGCTCTCCGTTTCTGTCAATGTTTCAGAACAAATTTGTATCTTAAATATCAGTTCAAAGTAATTGACTAGAACTTGAAGAATTCAAACATACTTCACGGGACTATGGTAAAGATGATGATGACAATGAAATAGTTAATAATTTACTAAACATTTATTTGCTCTAGCTATGCTGTGCTAGTCATTTCAGTCATGGTCGACTCTTTGTGACCCCATGGACGGTAGCCCCCAAGGCTCCTGTACATGAGATTCTCCAGGCAAGAATATGGAGGGACTTACCACGCCCTCCTCTAGGGGATCTTCCTGACCCAGGGATTGAACATGCATCTTTTAGGTTTCCTGCATTGGCAAGTGGGTTCTTTACCACTAGCGCCACCTGAGAAACCCCTATTTGCACTAGACCCTACTCCCAGTACTAACATACTTTATTTACCTTAATCCTCATAATTGTGAGGCATTATTGGTATTATTATCCTACTTTATATCTGAGAAAATTGAAGCTTAGAGAAGTTAAATAATTTGCCTTGGGTCAAACAAGATCCAAGGCTGGGATTTCAACCCAAGTCTGTCAGGAGCCAAAGCCCATTAATGTTATAAATCGTGTGTTTTAAAAAAATCAGTTTTTTTCTGTGACATACTCCTGCATTGCAGGCAGATTCTTTACCATCTGATTCACCAGGGAAGCCCTTGTAAACCACAGTTTGTACAAAATTCGGGATTGGGAGCTTGTGTGCACCTGCGGTGGATTCATGTCGATGTATGGCAAACCCAATAGAGTATTGTAAAGTTAAATTTAAAAATAAATAAATAAATAAATTTTAAAAAAATAAATAAACACAATGTAGCTCTGAAAAAAAAAAAATGAGATTTAAGCCTGATTTTTTAAATTACCAATGGTCCGCTGCAGTAATTCTAAACATTTCCACAATAAAAAATTAAGTTCTTCATTTAAAAAAAAAGGAAAAAGAACGAATGGCCAGATGAAAAAAAATTAATCAGATATTAAATTTCAGGTATTGAAAATTAAAGAGAATTTAATTCAGTTCAAGAAACAGTAACCAAGTGATGTCCTGTACAAGGTACTATAAGAATTCATTCAAAGGTTGAGATAGCATCGCCCCCTGCTCCAGAGAAGCCAAAGCACTAGTGGTAGGGACACAGTGAGACTTACTCAAATATAATCTCCTAAGAGGAGCCCCCCTTATCACCTATCTAACCTGCTGACCCATTCTCCGTTACTTTCTATCACAGGGATAAGCGTGCTTCTTCTGTAAAGGGCCAGATAGTAAACAACTTGGGCTTCGTGGGTTACATGGTCTCTGTCCAAACCACTCAGCTCTGCTGTTGTAGTCTGAAAGCAGCTTCAGACCCACTGGTAAACAAACGAACATGGCTGTGTTCCAATAAAACTTTATTTACAAACAGGCAGTTGGCCAAGTAACTGTGCCAATTGGGCACAGTTTGCCAACCCTACTCTAACATCTCACTCTGATTTTTCCTTCATAGCACTTAACAAAGTGTGGTATTATCTTATTTATTTATTTACTGTTTCCCTCCACACAAAAAAATAGCAGCTCCAGGAGAGTGGGGTCCTTGTTGCTTGTTCACAGCAGGCTCTCTAGGGTCTATAAAAGAGTTCCTGACACCTAGGCAACTCACTACACATTTGTTGATCAGTTACATGAATGAACACCATTCCACAAAAGGAGAAAGTCAGACTGCCAAAAAAATATGAACTATATTTGGCCTTACTATTAATAAATATAAAATAATTGAAAATGCCATTTTTTACTTGTTAGATGTACAACAGTTAGAAGAAGAGGATGACGAGGAGGGGAGGAGAGGCATAAAGGGGAGGGAGAGAGAGAATAGAAAGAGGAAGAGAACTAGTGTGGATGGGTATGTGGGTAAACTGGGCCTCTCACTACTGTAGATAGGAGAGAAAACTTGGGGCCATTTGCAATTATACACCAAATTGTATATGTCCATTCAAAAAGGGCAAAGGAGTGAATAGACATTTCTCCAAAGATATACAAAGGGTAATTGGCACATGAAGGATTCTCAATTAAATTAGTTTTAGAGAAATGCAAGTCAAAAATCACAATGAGGTACCACTTTACATCCATTAAGATGGCTATTTTCAAAAAAGAGAAAATAAGTGTTGGTAAAGAAATGAAGTTTTTAGAACCCTCTTGCACTGTGGATGGGAATGTGAAATGGTGCAGCTGTTGGGCGTTCCTTAAAAAGTTAAGCACAGAATTACCATATGGGCCACCAATTCCTCTCCTAGGTATGTACCTAGATACGTATACACTCATGTTTATAGTAGCATTATTTACAAGAGCCAAAAAGTAGAAACACCTTGAATGTTCATCCATCCACAGGAGAGTGGATAAACAAATATGGTATATGCATACAATGGAATATTATTTAGTCTTAAAAAGGAATGCAGTACTGATACATGCTAAAACATGGATGAACTTTGAAAACATTGTGTTAAGTGAAATGTGTGTGTTGGTTGCTCAGTCATGTCCGGCTCTTTGTGGCCCTATGGACTATAGCCCACCAGGCTCCTCTGTCCATGGGATTCTCCAGGCAAAATACTGAAATGGGTTGTCACATCCTATCCCAGGGGATCTTCCCATCCCAAGGATTGAACCTGCATGTCTTATGTCTCCTGCATTCGCAGACAGATTCTCTACCACTAGTGCTACCTCAGAAGTCCAAATGAAGTAAGATAGCCACAAAAAACCAATATTGTATGATTCCATTTATATGTAATATTCAGAACAGGCAAATAGTAGAACAGAGGTTACCAGGAACTTGGGGAAGAAAAGAAATGGGAGTTATTATTTAATGGGTACAAAGTTTCTACTTGGGATGGTGAAAAATCTGTGGAGATGGATGGAGGAGATGTTTGCACAACACTTTGAATGTACTTAATGCCACTGATATATACACTTTAGAAATGATTAAAATTATAAATTTTATATTATATATGGTTAACCACAATAAGGAGAAGGCAATGGCACCCCACTCCAATACTCTTGCCTGGAAAATCCCATGGATGGAGGAGCCTGGTAGGCTCCAGACCATGGGGTCTCGAAGAGTTGGACACAACTGAGTGTCTTCACGTTCACTTTTCACTTTCATGCATTGGAGAAGGAAGTGGCAACCCATTCCAGTGTTCTTGCCTGGAGAATCCCAGGGATGGGGGAGCCTGGTGGGCTACCGTCTCTGGGGTCACACAGAGTCGGACACAACTGAAGCAACTTAGCAGCAGCAGCAACCGCAATAAGGTGTATACAGATCTTTGTTGATTTAGGAAGGGGTTGTGAAAAGTGTCCGACTCTTTGTGATGTCCCAATAAGAGGGTCAATAAATGGATCTGCAAAGAGATCAAACCAGTCAATCCTAAAGGAAATATGATGCGAAGAGCTGAGTCATTTGCAAAGACCCTGATGCTAAGAAAATTGGGGGCAGGAGGAGAAGGGGACGACAGAGGATGAGATGGTTGGATGGCATCACCAACTCAATGGACATGGGTTTGCGTGGATTCTAGGAGTTGGTGATGGACAAGGAGGCCTGGCATGCTGCAGTTCATGGGGTCACAATGAGTCAGACACGACTGAGTGACTGAACTGAACTGACTGAAAGGAAATCAATCCTGAATATTTGTTGGAAGGACTGATGCTGAAGCTGAAGCTCCAATAGTTTGGCCACCTGATGCGAAGAGCTGATTCATTAGAAAAGACCTTGATGCTGGGAAAGACTGAAGGCAGGAGGGAGAAGGGGATGACAGAGGACGAGTTGGTTGGATAGCACCACTGACTCAATGGAGTTGAGTTGACCAAACTCCAGGAGCTGGTGAAGGACAGGGAAGCCTGGTGTGCTGCAGTCCATGGGGTCGAAAACAGTCGGACATGACTGAGCAACTGAACAGAAACAATAAATGGATAAACTCATCGTGGGTTGAACATATTTCAAGTCAAAAATATCCTTAATATACCTAACCTACCAAACATCAGAGCTTAGCCTAGCGCACACCTTAAAAGTGCTCAAAACACATACATTAGCCTGCAGTGGGACACAGTCATCTAAAACAAAGCCAACTTTACAATAAAGTGTTGAGTAGTCTGTGCATACTTATTATGCACATTTATTGCATACTGTACTGAAAGTTAAAAACAGGATGGTTGTTACATGTGTGGGCTGTTTCCTCTTGGGATCATGTGGTTGATGGGAGCTGTGGCTCACTGCTGTTGCCCAGCATTACAAGTATCACTAGCCTGGGAAAAGTTCAAAATTCAAAATTCAAAGTACAGTTTCTACTGAATAGGTATTGCTCTCACAGTATTGTAAAGTTAAAAAATCATAAGTTGAATGACTGTAAATCAGATACCATGGGTATATGCTTTTTACTCCAAAATCCTATTCTTAACAATTAATTTGGAGGATGGGTAATGCAGAAGGGTGAAATAAGTATGTACTAGAATCCATCAACTTCAAGATCCATGAATAAAGATCTAATTATATAAATAAAGCCTGACATGACAATACACAAAAGAAACTATTATGTAGGCATTAAATTGAACAGGGTAGACTTTTCACAAAAAATATCTCTGTTGACACTATTGCTAAATTTAAAAAAATACAAGTTAAAAACGTGTGTGCAGAATGATCCCATTGATGTAAAAATTCTAAAGTCTAATTATATATGAAAAATATGTAAGATATTCTCTAAAATGTTAATAGTGGTTATTATCTGAATGGAGGGTTTGAGATTATTTTAAGATTATCCTCTTCACAATTTTCTGTACTAATTTATTTTCTGACAAAAAATATGTCTAACCAAAATAACATGCTGTTATAAACTCATGTTTATCACTTTTTTCACATTAATTAAGGAGGGTTAGGCCCTTGATACTTTCATAATAGATGTTTTCTGCATTTCCATTTCCATAGCAACAACATACTTGTGAGAGAATCAGATATAGTTTTAAAAGAGATACATACCTCAGATAGTGGAGTTGCCATTTCATCACCCAAAAACAAAGATACTATTTCATTGCAACAGACAATAATCATGTTCTAGAAATAAAAGACAACATAGTGAGGTTGATGTTATTGGTAAAATACTGGGTATTTTAGTTACAAATTATTTGTTTCATTTCTCTTTTGCTATATCATTTTCCAACTCTAATTCCCAGGATGAAATTTAAAGGTATTCAGAGGTTACAATCTTTAAAGTAATTACAGTCACTTGGAAAAGATACAGAATAGCCACAAAATATAAGATTTAATGATGAATAATAAATTATTTTAGGATTTTTTCCCTGCAAATTCACCATTAAAATTCACATGTTACAGATGAACAGGTAAAGGAATTTACACCAAAATAAGATTTTGGAAGACCACTTTTTTTCTGAGAAGACAGCCCTGGAATAAAGAGGGTTAGATCTCAGGAAGGGTTTAAGAAAAGATGAACAGTTGGGAATTAACAACAACAAAAAAACAACCCTGGAAAGAGTAAGTGAAGAAGAAGAGTGGTGGCATGTAGGATCTTTCAGCTGTGGCATGTGAACTCTTAGTTGTGAAGTCCCGTGTGCTGCAACTAAGACCTGGCAAGGACAAACAAATAAGTATTTTTTAAAAAGAGGAGGAATCAACGTGCCTGACTTCAGGCTCTACTACAAAGCCACAGTCATCAAGACAGTATGGTACTGCCACGAAGACAGAAACATAGATCAATGGAACAAAATAGAAAGCCCAGAAATAAATCCACACACCTATGGATACCTTATCTTCGACAAAGGAGGCAACAATATACAATGGATTAAAGACATCTCTTTAACAAATGGTGCTGGGAAAACTGGTCAACCACTCGTAAAAGAATGAAACTAGAGCACTTTCTAACACCACACACAAAAATAAACTCAAAATAAAACAAACTCAAACTTAAAGATCTAAACGTAAGACCAGAAACTATAAAACTCCTAAAGGAGAACATAGGCAAAACACTCTCCAACATANGCTCCGCTGCCTGGGCGGGGCGTGCATGGCGTGGGTCCCTCGGCGGTGTGGGCAGGGCTTACTCCTGGCGGGTTCTGCATCGCCGGGTGCTCCCCTGATGGGTTACTTTTGCAGAACGGGGCCATACGACAGGGGATTGGCTCTGACGTGTTTCGTCTTGGACGGTTATCTCCTGACTGCCTATTCCTTTGTATGTATTTAATTGTATTGGTCATCATGAACCTTATAAGTAATATAGTGTTTTATGACCAGTCTCACTCGACAGTCTCATACCCCCCAAAACTCGCTTTCCTCTGTATTCCTCTTTGGAGTGCCCTTGGAATTGAAACCTTCATTCTCTGGGTTTGCCAGTGGGGACGTGGTACAATGTATGTGTGTAATCTTGACTATGGGTTTTGCTGAGACTGTTAAGATGGTTGGTAGTAGGTGATGAGCTTGTTTTTAGAGTGAATCAATGTTTTCGACAGTTAGGTATCAAGCACCTACTGTGTATAACACTTTACTAGGTGCTATGAAAGAGCCAGATGTGTCGTACCCTCTTACGATCTAGTAAGGGAATTTACAGAGTAGGGAAGGGAACAAACAAGAAAACAAAGTAACTATAGTTAATAAAATACTATATGCAAATAAAAAGCCTTCATGGATCACAGGCATGTCTTTAGGAGGGGACCTAAATGGAACTATGTTCCATAACTCAAAGGAACTATGAGCCTTGCTTTGCAGGGTCACCCAAGGTGGCCAGTCATAGTGAAGAATTCTGACAAAACATGTTTTATAAATAAAAAAGGTATTGTGAAGGGGGAGCGGGGAGAGTAAAGAATGGCAGTGTAAAGACAGCATTCCTTTGAATGTTCAATATAGGACTCTTAAGGCACCTGGGCTAAAGGCCTAGAGATGAAGAATTATTTAAAACCCCAATCTGTCCAGAATTTTAAAATTCTTTAAGGCAGAATACACATATGAACCTGCTGTATGTGTGGACTACCTACAGTGCAGTGTATGAAAATTGTTAAAAACATAAATTCCTGATTTCTACCCACTGAATCAGAATATTTGGATGTTTAGGGGTTAGAAACCTGAATAGTTTTAAAACTTACTAGGATTTCTTGGGTACTGAAGTTCATAGCACTGAGTGGTCTGACTCTTCTCTGTACTCTGCTCTCTCAGCTGCTCACATGTAGTCCTCTGGTACCCTTGTGCTCCATTGTTAGGCCAAGGGAGGAAGTGTTTTTCAGACCTCTGGGCTTTGAAAAAGTTTTTACTCTGCTTCATTACCAGCATATCCTGTAGTCAAGTATTTTCTGCAATGAGTACTGATATTAACAGGGTCCAGTATTTTGTTTTGACATGGACAAAAACCCATAATTGTATCATCACATATTTGGAAAACCTAGGGCTAGAAAACATATATTTGTGTGTGTGTATATATATACATTTATATGTATTTGTGTATATATCTATATTTGTATTGGTGTGTGTATATGTGTGTGTGTGTAAATTTGTATGTATATATGTATATCTCAGGTGCCCATCACCCTGATATATATTTATTTATTTATACAGAACAGCACAACGTGAGCACTGTGAACACCACATTCAAATATTATGTCCTTGTTATTTAGATGAGAAAAAATTTTTATATTCAGGATTTCCCAGGTGACACTAGTGGTAAAGAACCCGCCTGCCAGTGCAGGAAATGCAAGAGGTGTGGGTTCAATCCCTGAGTTGGCAAGATCCCCTTGAGGAGGGTACAGCAACCCAGTCTAGTATTCTTGCTAGGAGAATCCCATGGGCAGAGGATCTTGGTGTGTTACAATCCATGAGGTTACAAAGAGTCTGACACAATTGAAGTGACTTAGCACACATGCACACACATTTTTATATCCACACTCAAGTAATTAAAGTTTCAATTTCTTGAATTGTGAATTCAGCCACTAGGATCCCCTGTTCCTGGGATTCTCCAGGCGAGAATACTGGAGTGGGTTGCCATTTCCTTCTCTAAGACATAGATAAGGAAATGCCAAATGTCATACAAGCTTAATACAGCCTTTTACCATGGAAGAGGTGAATTAGAAGTATACTATAGCAACATTCCTGTATTTGTCATGAAGTGGTTTAGTAGACTAACCACTAAAAAATAAAAGACTATGCGACCACTGGAAAAATAGTTTTTCACTATATAGCTGAAAAACCAATTGTGTATTAGAATAGCATGAATGCCATTTCTCTGAAGAGAAATACACAATCCACCCAAAACCCAAAAGGAGGCAAGAAAGGAGGAAGAGAGAAAAGAACGTTAAAAGCAGTCCAGAAAAACAAAACAGGAGAAGTAAGTATAGTCACATCTGTAATTTTATTACATTTAAATATATTTAAGTTTAAAAAGCAAATGTCAAAGTGATTGAAAAATANGCAACGACAGAGGATGAGATGGCTGGATGGCATCACGGACTCAATGAACGTGAGTCTGAGTGAACTCTGGGAGATGGTGATGGACAGGGAAATCTGGCGTGCTGCGATTCATGGGGTCGCGAAGAGTCGGACACGACTGAGCAACTGAACTGAACTGAACTGAACTGAACAGCTATAAACTTTCAGTTACAAAATAAATAAGTCACAGGGATATAATATGAAACATAGGAAATATAGTCAATCACGTTGTAACAACTTTGTATGGTGACAGATGGTAACTAGACTTTTCATGGTGATTATTTTGTGATGTATAAAAATATGAAATCATTATGCTGAAACTAATATAGTATTAGAAATCAATTATACTTCATTTTTTAAAAAAATTGTCTTATCCTTACAGCCCAGAAACAGTGAAAGAATAATCTACTTTCCACTTCCATTAGATCGAGCTGATTCATAATTTCCTCATCTTGATATCTTAATCACCCAACAAAATGCTTGGCACACAATATGCACTCAATAAATGCTTTATTAATTAGTTAGTAGGTGATTGGTTATATTCATTTTATATAGAAATTAACATTTAAAATGAAAAGACCTAGGTTTGCATTCTTTTTTGTCACTAATGAGTTGTGACATTGGTTATTTTACCCCTGTGGAACTTTGTTTCTCATCTGTAAAATGAGAATGTTGCTTAGGTATTCTAGTTTCCTTTCAGTTCTGACATTTGACTTGGGTGGGACCAAAAGAAACCAGAGGTTACCAGTGGAGCCCACTATATGAATTGACAATAGAATACTTCTTGGAGAGTCATCATTAGAGTATAACTGCATTGGTAGCACCAGTTTAGACGGGTGTTTCTCGAACTTGAAAATGCATACATTTTAGAATGTGCAGGAAAAATGCATACTCTGATTCAGTGAGTCTAAAGTGAGATTCAAGATTCTGCATTTCTAATAAGCTTCCAGGGGTGCTGGTGGTATTGGTTCCTGACCACACTCTGCAAGGGTCCGGGACTATCAGATGCCAGTTCCTGCCTCACTTTTTCAGGTTTTGTCTTCCCCAGTTCCCAGAAGCTGGAGGTAATCTTGGGCCCCTTATGCAGGACCGACTCTAGTTAATCACTTAAGCAACAAGCCCCAGAATCTAGACCTCAGGGGAGGTCCTGGGCATCTGTATGATCTTAGTTATAGCACTCCTAATATCCAAGTTAATAACACTGAGCTTCTGCTTTTATTAAGACTTGTTAGTTTTCCCAGGAATCCTAACTCATACTTTACTATCCAGCTAGGCCTCAGCTTGTCTTGAATGCATAGCCTGTTTGTTTGGGACCCTGAAATAGTGTCTTGCTCTTCTTAGGGGTATAAAAACCTCCAGAAAAGAGCACTAGCTCTGTATTTCTTGTTCCCAGACTTATTGGGCTTCTGAATAAACTTATCTCCAAGAACTATTTTAGCTCTGTACAAATCTGTGTTTTCACTTGCCAGATGGAGTCTGGCAAGCTTTGCCTGATCAGACTTTAACTTGATCATGCTTGTCTGCCTACCACTTCCATGGTTTCTGAAGAACATGCCTTGGGCTGTGCAGCTGCCTTCAACACAGTAGCCCCTGCAGTCGTTTGCATCCCTCCAACTTAGGTCTCACAGGCCAAAAGAAAGGGCCAGCTACTGAAGCTTTATTGCCCCTCCCCTGCCCTCCCTCCCTTGCTCTGGGTTGCATTCCTTGAGCCTGATCAAGTTATAAACATAACTCCAGTCTCATTCTGAACCTCAAATAGGCTGGCTTGTGATCTAAAGCATACTACTGGTTACCCTAGGTGCTAAAAATAGCAAGAATATGAGGTGCTTTAAAGCTAAAGGCCCTAAAGTGTAATTTTGAGACAAATTTGGACCATCAAACCTTTGGTCATGGTTATATCTCCTTAAGGCTAACCTGCAGTCTTCTGTCTAAATCACTCATTCTTCACAACGCTTTTTAATGCCAGAGTCTGGGAGGTTGATTAGAACGATAGGCTCTGGCAGTCTCTTCAGTAATTGTCTTTAGGAGACACTGAAATGGTTCAAAAGATGTTTGCTTGTAAAGAAGTTTCAATGAATAACATGTGTGGTTCTATTATATTCTACTAAAGGTAAATTCTGTTAAATAGGATAGCTTAATTTATAATCCAGGGTTTCTGTATCCATGGATCCAACAACTTGTGAATCAAAAATATTTTTAAAAATTCAGGAAGTTTCAAAAATGAAAATTTGAATTTGCCATATTCTGGCAACTATCTACATAACATTTACATCATATTAGGTTTTATAATTAATGGGGAGATGATTTAAAGTATACAGAAGATGTGCAGAGTGTATGTGCAAATGCTATGCCATTTTATGGGGCTTCCCAGGTGTTACTAGTGGTAAAGAACCTGCTTGCCAATTCAGGAGACACAAGAAGTACAGGTTCGATCCATGGGTTGGGAAGATCTCCTGGAAAAGGGCATGGCAACCCACTCCAGTATTCTTGTCTGCAGAATCCCAGGGACAGAGAAGCCTGGTGGGGTACAGTCCATAGTGTTGCAAAGAGTCAGACATGACTGAAGCTACTTAGCACACATGCCTGCCATTTTATATAAGGGACTGGGCATCTCTGGATTTTGGTGGATATCTGAGGGGTTTCCACCAATCCCCTGTGGATACTGAGGGACAACTGTACCTATCCCATAGTGTTTTTGTGAAGTTAATGAAGTAGAATACCTGTATCATCTCATGGGGTTTCATGAGCTTCACCCAGTTTTTCCAACGTTAAACTCTACACTGAAGGTCTAAGATAATGAATAGATGAATGCTCACATATAATATTTAAATCATCAAAAAAATTTCAGCATTATCTTCTGAAAAAATAGACTCTTAGGTTTGTGAACATCCAGCTCTCCTAAATCAGCATTTCCTGATGGTGAAGCTGAGATTTACGGCAGCCACTGCATCTTCTATCATGACCCAATACATACATACTTACTGTCAAAGGTGGAAAAAAACGTCCCTGAACTAAGATAGGAAAGCTATGTGTTCTGTGTCTTTGCTGGTGGCTTTCAAAAATTACTCAAGCAACCTGTTTAAATTAGAATTTGTCAGTTGGTGCTCCATTTCTAATCTCTGTCTGACACCAGTTCACGGGTCCATGCTAATTGTCAGACGTGACTGTTGATGCATGAAACCTTGTTATTCTAATTATTAGCCACAGATGCAGTCTTAGCATTAACTCCCCCAGATCATCCTGCCCTAGACTGATAGGGATGTGATATTTCTATAGCCTTGTGAAATGAACTTTATGCTTTGTTCCTCATTTTTTAAAATTAACTGTTGGGGTAAACAATCTGTTTCCCAACCATGTCAGCCTTCTGTTTCCAAACCCTTTCTGAATGGAAATCCTCTTTTATCACTATGTTGGTTCTCTTGTCAGCCAGTAAACAAATTCTTCAGAATGCTGAACATCAATCTAGAAATGCTCTTTTTAACAGAATCTATCCTAAAACAAATGTTTCAGAAAACACTTTCACTTACTGTATGAGGTGCATTCTGATATTGCCTTCTTATATTTAATTTCTTAAAAAAAAATACTACTTGTGACCCACTATATTAACTCCATGACCCATGAGGATTCTTGGAACGGTGATTTGAAAACTACTACACTAAATTCCCCTGAAAGAGACCACAGATTTTTTATTTTAAAATGCATATGGAATATTTGGCAATGACTGAACATGGAAAGGGTGGGAAGGCGAGTACTTTCAAAATATGAGAAACAGCTTTAAATGTTTCTGGGAAGTGAGGTGTTAAAAGTTTCTCTTTTTTGTATGGGTAGGAGGGATATATAACAGACACGGAGTTAGCCCTAGGTTGCCAGTCTAGAGAAGTAGAATGGAAGGGCTGTTGGGAGAAGCTGTGCTTGAGAATAAAGAAAGGGTGGGCTCTGGAGGTTTTACCATCTGACACAGGTCACTTGAGTCAAGAGGCAGCAGAAGCTACCAGAGGCACCGCTAGAGGGGACAGCACTCAAGAGCTGGGAAGTGCAGGAGCAGTCCATTGCAGGACACGCAAATAAAATAAAATAAAATAAAAAGTGCTGAACAGGGCAAAAATATACGGGAAATGTTTCATTGGAAAGAGCCCGAGGCCCTTCTTAGAGACAGCAGAAATCAAAGGAATGCTATAGTGGAAGGTTCCTCTGCAAAAGGTGATGGTGACCAATTGTCTCATTTTTCAAAGCTTGACGCCTCTTCAAGACTCTCCCAGAATTGGAATCACTGGTCCATCTCCAAAGATTTCAGGCACTGATACTGAATTGCCCCCAAATACTTGCCCGCCTCTCCTCCTTCTCCCCAGTTAGCCCTATTGCAAACATCTATACACATGTAAGAACACAGACGTGGATAAAGATACAGAATTAAAGATAATAAACATTAAAATGAGTTATGCTTGTGATACAAATTTTTAAACAGCATTCAGAGAAGAATTAAGTTTTTTTCTCCTGTTTGCTATACACTTCAGTTCTGCTGGTTACTCACATTATACTCTCTTTTCTGTACAACATTGGCACCTAAAGTATCTCTAGGGAAATATTGCTGGTACACTTTAAAAGGTGCTTTAAAAATGATGCTTACTGAGTATATCACATGTATATTTGAAGTTATTAAACTTTAAAATAGTGTAATAATGTTAAAGTTACATAATAATAAATAACAACTACTATTTAGGTTCAGTTCAATTCAGTTACTCAGTCGTGTCTGACTCTTTGCAACCCCATGAATCGCAGCATGCCAGGCCTCCCTGTCCATCACCAACTCCTGGAGTTCACTCAAGCTCATGTCCATCAAGTCGGTGATGCCATCCAGCCATCTCATCCTCTGTCGTCCCCTTCTCCTCCTGCCCCCAATCCCTCCCAGCATCAGAGTCTTTTCCTATAAGTCAACTCTTCGCATGAGGTAGCCAAAGTATTGGAGCTTCAGCTTTAGCATCATTCCTTTCAAAGAAATCCCAGGGTTGATCTCCTTCAAAATGGACTGGTTGGATCTCCTTGCAGTCCAAGGGACTCTCAAGAGTCTTCTCCAATGCCACAGTTCAAAAGCATCAATTCTTCAGCACTCAGCTTTCTTCACAGTCCAACTCTCACATCCANNCCTTTAGGATAGACTGGTTGGATCTCCTTGCAGTCCAAGGGACTCTCAAGAGTCTTCTCCAACACCACAGTTCGAAAGCATCAATTCTTTGGCGCTCAGCTTTCTTCACAGTCCAACTCTCACATCCATACATGACCACTGGAAAAACCATACCCTTGACTAGACAGACCTTTGTTGGCAAAGTAATATCTCTGCTTTTGAATATGCTATCTAGGTTTGTCATAACTTTCCTTCCAAGGAGTAAGCATCTTTTAATTTCATGGCTGCAATCACCATCTGCAGTGATTTTGGAGCCCCCCAAAACAAAGTCTGACACTGTTTCCACTGTTTCCCCACCTATTTGCCATGAAGTGATGGGACCAGATGCCATGATCTTATTTTCTGAATGTTGAGCTTCAAGCCAACTTTTTCACTCTCCTCTTTCACTTTCATCAAGAGGCTTTTTAGTTCCTCTTCACTTTCTGCCATAAGGGTGATGTCATCTGTATAGCTGAGGTTATTGATATTTCTCCCGGGAATCTTGATTCCAGCCTGTGTTTCTTCCAGCCCAGCGTTTCTCATGATGTACTCTGCATATAAGTTAGGTTATGTTTACACTACTAGGGCTTTCCTGGTAGGTCAGATGGTAAAGAACTCGCCTGCCAATGCAGGAGATATAAGAGACACAGGCTCGATCTCTGGGTCAGGAAGATCCCCTGGAGAAGGGAATGGCAACACACTCCAGTATTCTCGCTGGGAGAATTCCATGGACAGAGGAGCCTGGCGGTCTACAGTCAGTGGGATCACAAAGAGTTAGACACAACTGACTGACTAACACGTTTACACAGTTCTCTCTGGGGTACTCACGACACAGAAAACTTAAGTCATCTACCAAAAGTCACAAAATTACTAAGTATAATAAGTGGGATTCAAAACAGGAGTTTGATCTGTCCCATTCTAAGGGCTCTAGAACCTGTGTTCTTAACCACTACACCAATGAAAGCAAAATAAATAAAAAGAAGACCATTCCTAGTAAAACTGCACAAAGACAGCCTCCAAAGTGGTTCATCGAAGAAGTCAGAATATTTTTTAAAGCAACAGCAATTTGACTCTTAAGAGCAACACTGGAAATGAGTAAGTAACACTGTCAGTGTACTAAAAGATAATAATTTCCAAGCTTGAATTCTCTACTCCATAAAAATTTATTTCCTAGATAATGTAAAAAAAATGACATTTGTCAGGCAAACAAAAATTGAGACTGTTTGCCTTCAGAAGATGCTCACCAAAAGAAATTTCAAAATATATACTTCAACAGAAAGAAGTGATCCTAAATGGAAAGTCTAAAATGCAAGAGGGAATAGAAAGCAAAGCAAATATAGAATATATAGGAAATTCTAAAGGAAAATAACTCTTGTATAAAATAAAAATAATATTATCTTGGTTACTAAAAAGAAAATGTACAATAATATAAGTCATTATATTGGAATAAAGACAGGAATAAAGACATTATTCATTGACTTTAAAATTGGTAAGTAGGTATGTTGTCCTGATGGGTAACCACCAAAAGCACAGCAAAAGCGTGCATAATTTCAAAATTCAGAGAGTAAAAATGAATGAGAAAAATAATAAATCCCCAAATAAGACAAAGACAGAAAACTGAGAGAAGTAATAGTTTAAAATAATATGGTAGATTCCAAAACAAATAGAGTAGCATTTATATTAACTATGACTGGATTACCTTTGCTAGTCAAAATACAGTGTTGTCAGACTACATTTTAAGATATCCAAGCACATATTTTTATTTAAAAATACAACTAAAACACAAGGACACAAAAGGGTTGAAAGCAAAAGGCTAGAAAAAGAAATATTGTGAAAATAATAACCATGAGAAAGTCATTTTCCTCTAGTAATATCAGACAAGGCAGACTTTATGAGGAAAAGAGCATTCTTATGAAAAGGTCAGAAGTCACTTCAAAATGACAAAATATTGAAATCGCCAAGAAGTCACAATGCTTGTCAACCTGATTGTACCTAAGAGCAAAGCCTCCGATTACATAAAGCAAAATTTGACAGAACTACAAGCAAAAACTAAAACAGCAACAATCTCAGTGACAGAATTAAATGGTAAAATCTCTTGAACACATAGGTTTGAATTGTACAGGTCCTACTTTATGAGAATTTTTTTCAATAAATATGTACTATTATACTATTATACACAATCCATGGTTGGCTGAACCCACAAATGTGGATGTGGAAAGCCAACTAAAGTTACACATAGATTTTTTATCTGTGTGGAAGGGCAGCACTCTGACTCTTATGTTGTTCAAGGGTCAACAGTTCTTGATTTAAAAAAATAAGAAGCGAAACAAAAATAGAAAAGTCAGTGAGGATACAGAGTACCTGAATAAGACTACACAAACTGACCTATTGCACATATATCAACACTGCCTCAACAACTGAGGAGAGCACATTCTTTTTAAGAGTAATGGAATATTTACACAATAAACATTTCCCGGTGAAAAAGCAAGTTTCAACAAATGTCAGTCATATAGAATATTTTTTTATTAACACAGAACAAAATAATCTAGGAATAAATGACAAAAGATAACTAGAAAAACTTCATATAGTTTGTAATTTCAGAAACATGTTGAAATGACTTGTAAGTCAAAGAAGAAATCATATTGGAAGTTTAAAAAGTTATTTTTTACTGAAAGATGATGATGATACTATAATAAAAACTTGTAGGATGAAGTCGAAGCAAAATTTAGAGAGAAACTGATAGCCTTAAGTGCATAGATTAAGAAAGAAAGGACTAAATATTGAACTAAACATCTATCTCAAGAAGTCAGTTAGGAAAAGAAAACATATACACATTAAAAAAAGAACAGTAGAAGAAAGATATATAGGATTAATGAAATAAAATTAATTAATGAGAAATCTCTGGTGACAATAACCAAGAAAAAACGCACTGATAAGCAATATAAGGTTTCAAAAGGGGCACTTCAGCTACAAACACGCTGATTGGTTAAAAAGAGGAGCATGCATGCTTAGTCGCTCAGTCGTGTCTGACTCTTTGCAACTTCATGGACTGTAGCCCACCAGACTCCTCTGTCCATGGGATTCTCCAGGCACGAATACTGGAGTGGGCAGCCATTGCCTTATCCAAAAAGATGAGAGAAACTTTAAATAAAATGGAAAAATTCCTAGAAAAAGAAAACTGACTCAAGAAGTAGAAAACCCCAATGTTCTGTCACAGGGGTGACAGTTAAAATACTTAAAAACTTGTTTTGACACATGCATTTACCATTAGAACAGATATTAGCCCAACCAGAACTGATACTAGCTCTGAAAAACAGCACATTGTTAGTACTATTGCTTAAAGACTGCTTCTAACTATGGAGAATTATATCTCTATTATACTGCCTCACAACAAAAACATAAATGCTTTATTTTGATAAACTCTTAGCAAGTATCTGAGAAAAACGGTTACTCCAAACTTACAACCTTGGACTGTGTGGATCACAACAAACTGTGGAAAATTCTTAAAGAAATGGGAATATGAGATCACCTTACTTGCCTTCTGAGAAATCTGTATGCAGGTCAAGAAACAACAGTTAAAGTCAGACATGGAACAACAGACTGGCCCCAAACTGGGAAAGGAATACATCAAGGCTGTTTATTGTCACCCTGCTTATTTAACTTATATGCAGAGTACATCATGAGAAATGCCTGGCTGGATGAAGCACAAGCTGGAATCAAGATTGCTAGGAGAAATATCAATAACCTCAGCTATGCAGATGACACCACCTTTATGGCAGAAAGCGAAGAAGAACTAAAGAGCCTCTTGATAAAAGCGAAAGAGGAGAGTGAAAAAGTTGGTTTAAAACTCAACATTCAAAAAACTAAGATCATGGCATCCGGCCCCATCACTTCATGGCAAATAGATGGGGAAACAAGGGAAACAGTGACAGACTTTATTTTGGGGGGCTCCAAAATCAGATGGTGACTGCAGCCATGAAATTAAAAGATGCTTGCTCCTTGGAAGAAAAGCTATGACTCACATATACAGCCTATTAAAAAGCAGAGACATTACTTTACCAACAAAGGTCTATCTAGTCAAAACTATGGTTTTTCCAGTAGTCATGTATGGATGTAAGAGTTTGGCTATAAAGAAAGCTGAGCACCAAAGAACTGACACTTTTGAACTGTATCGTGTTGGAGAAGACTCTTGAGAGTCCCTTGGACAGCAAGGAGATCCAACCAGTCAATCCTAAATGACGTCAGTCCTGAATATTCATTGGAAGGACTGATGCTGAAGCTGAAACGCTAATACTCTGACCACCTGAAGCGAAGAACTCACTCATTGGAAAAGACTCTGATGCTGGGAAAGATTGAAGCCAGGAGGAGACGGGGACAACAGAGGATTAGATGGTTGGATGGCATCACCAACTCGATGGACATGAGTTTGAACAAGTCTGGGAGTTGGTGATGGACAGGGAAGCCTGGCATGCTGCAGTCCATGGGGTAGCAAAGAGTTGGACACAGCTGAATGACTGAACGGAATCGAATTCAGTGGTAAAGAATTTGCCTACGATGCAGGAGATGCAAAAGTCTCCTGTTCGATCCCTGGGTCAGGAAATGGCAACCCACTCCAGCATTCTTGCCTGGATAATCCCCATAAACAAAGAAGCCTGGCGGGCTACAGTCCATGGGATGGCAAGAGTCAGACATAACTTAACAATTATATCACCACCACAAACTTAACACAAACTTCACCATTGAACAGAAAACCATGATTTTATTTATCAATGAATTTTATGAGCCTAACAAAAGCCTCATACAGAAAATATCTGACAAAGATAGCACAAAAGGAAAAACTATAGCCCAATATTACTCTTGAGTGAAAGTCACTCAGTTGTGTCCAACTCTTTGTGACCCCCATGGACTATATAGTCCATGGAATTCTCTAGGCCAGAATACTGGAGTGGGTAGCCTTTCCCTTTTCCACAGGATCTTCC